>OY744604.1:79050196-79062696 GCA_963556255.1 Allolobophora icterica
TTACACATTCAATTTTCGCACAGTCAGCGGAAAGCACAAGGGAAAGCCCAAAGGGAGCAAGGTCCCGCTAGAGGGCCACCTGAACATAAGATGCAAAAGCAAAATTTATGACTACAAGAGTGCAATTAGATTTGTCTGTTTCTACATGCTTACTAACCATAACCTAAATTCATGTTTTTCTGACCCATCGGATTTCAGCTTTCTTTTCCAACGAATAACGAATTCATTTGAAACAAACATCGATTGCCTTGTGCACTGCGGCTATCGTACGGCGTAATAGAAACCAGTGGGAACTAAATTTTTATTAGATTAGAAGAGGCCATAGAACTGCTTAGAACCTCCGCTGTTGTTTACGCAATTAACCTTTTTACTAGACGCCATGTCACTATTCTCCACCAATGGGTTGAACTGCCCTATCCAATTTCAATGCTGCATACATTTTGGATTTCTCAAATGCTGCCTTAGTCTGTGTAATTAAGATAAGCATTCGTGTTCCTTTAGCTGGAGAAGTTAAAACGAAAGCACATTTCAATTGATTTACTTTGCGCGTTGATTGGTATCTTGCCCACATGGTCCTTATAAAGGTCGAAATCTAACCGAGTACCGGGTAGTAATGGTGCTTTAGCAGGAGACTTAATCGGCTATATCTTTCAAATATCCATCAAGAGAGTTGTAACCAAGCACTGGCGGCCAAATGTAGATGGTTCGTTGGGATGAAAGTATTGGCGTCCGCAGGGGGAGCTGCTCCCACCCGGATTTTGCGCATATTTTACAAAAAATAAAATCTGTTGATTATTATGATTATTAAAACAGTCCAACACGATCTTCAATGCGAAAAACACTTAATTATTTAGGTAAGTCCTTGACCATTATTTATCAGTGATGGGCCCCAAAAGTATATTGAAAATAGTTTTCTATTTTCAAAATAGAAAATACTATTTTATTTTGTATTCTCAAAATACTTTTGAAAAGTATTTTGTAAAAGTATTTTCAAAATAGTTTTAAAAAATATTTCTGGAGAATTCAAAAAACTTTTACAAAATACTTTTTCCCAAATACTTTTCTAAGGTCCTTATCAAAAATGAACTAATAATCTTCTAGCCGCACCAAATACTTGTGTGTATCGGGATACAGTGGCGGCGCCAGGATTTCAGGTTTGGAGGGGCTACAGCCCTACGGTGAATATTTAATCGCGCGTGAGCGCGAAAAAATTTTTTATCTCTTTTTTTGTGCACGAAAAATGCGTTTAAAAAGCAAGGGGCAAGCACTTTGTAACGGCATGTAGATTATGCATTTTCATAAAATTGTATAATTACATTCAAACTAATTCAAATCTAAATTTAACTGATTTTTTTAGTTAGTTACTTATTGCGAAACAATATAAACAGAATTATATGTAAAAAACTCATTAATTTTTCTTAGTTGCTGGTGGCAACGTGTTGACGTGTCAGCTGCCTGGTCTCAGTTTTCAAGTTTCCACTTGGCAGTTATTTAACAAAAGTAGCAATAAAATAGTTTCTTTCTTTAAACATCGGGCGACAACTGTATACTGTGTCCCCCTCACTGTTAAAGGTGGACAGGGTGAGAATTGTCGGGGGGTTAGGGGGTTCAACCCCCCTAGTCTTTCTTAGGACCACATAGTAAAATCTTCATTTCACACCCCAACTCCACATGAATCAAAGTCTAACCCCCCAGTCTTTTATCTACAATTCTCATACTGAAGGTGGACCCCTCCCCCACTATCGCAGCCCCTGAATAAATCATCAAAATAATCAACCCCCCACTTTTGAAGTTCGATGAAGATCGTTCTCCAAACCCCACCTTTGGTAGACGCCTCTGGTTGTAGCCATAAATTTTGCAAGGCTCCTTTCGCAGTCGTGCCATCCAACGTGTGTCTGGCTATTTAGTTTTGTAAATGTATGAAATGTTTGTAGTAATAAAGGACCTCTCTCTCTTTCTGTCTGTCTAATGTCAATTACAAAATTTTTTTTACACTTTAATGAAATCCCATATCCTGTGATTCAATAACTGTTAAATTCCAACTACCCATTCTTGTAATTGAGTTGTAAAAATTAAAATAAGCAAAAACTTCGGTATAGCTTGACAATTTCCTTATTTTGTTCAGACGTAGGCATATATAAAATATTATATATAAATTTATAAATAATATATATATATATATATATATATAAATTTATAAAATGGTCTTGGTCTTCTTGTATTGGTCTTAATATGTGCGTGGCCACCGACAAGTATTGGTTTACTAAATGCAGAGAGACAGACAGACAGAGACAGAGAGATGGAGAGAGAGAGAGAGAGAGATGTGGAGAGAGTGGGGAGAGCGGGACGAAGGAGGCATATAGTGCAGAGGCCAGCTACCTCGAGCGCAGGTCTTCTGGCCTTAAAACTTGCTATACAAGGTCATGTGTCAAGCGGGAGCCATTGCAAGCCTTGAAGCTCATACATTGCGATGGTCTGTACAACCCTAACTGGATGATGGATGAGTGCTAGGCTAGTCATCTATATCAGAGGGACCAATACACACTGGGCTACCTAGCTACGTTTCTGACGCATCATTTCTTTGAGAATAATTGGGGAAATTCTTGTGCTATGGAGCCTGCTATTTATAAGTGGGCATTCAAAGTTTCAGAGATTTCTCGCTTTTGCTTTGGGGAGCTGAACCACATTTGGGGGGGGGGCTAAGCACCCCCTAGCCCACCCCTGGCGCCGCCACTGTCGGGATATATATTTCATCAATGCTTCAGTCTATATCAGGATTGCAATTTGCAAAGGCGCAAATCTATTTTTGAGTGGAAAGCCTGGAGGTGATTGACAGAATGACATCATTGACATGAGGAGGAGGAGGATGGAGGACAGATAGCAATGATGACTGGGGAATCGAGAATCTGCGGAACTCAGGGGATCCAAAGGCGTGGTTCTGTGTTGGATATGGCTCGGTTGGAGAACTTGAGATGAGTAGACTAGTGACTGGGGGTGGGGTCGAGAAAGACTGAGATAGGAGGTTGATCAGGTGGGGTGGGTTGTCTGGATGGTAAAGAGATCACGGAGATACATGGGCTGGGAATATTGTAGTGAGTTGTACGCAGGTGATAGGACTTTGCAGTGGATTCGCTCTCGGATTTTTAGCCAATGGTAGTGATATGATGATGTTTGGGCGTTCTAATGAAAGCCATGGCTAGTGAGTTTTGGATACAGTAAAATGAAGACGCTTGATTTGGGTGGATTCAAGGTTGAGGTTGTACATAGTCACCCGGGTTTGTCACAGGAAGCAACTAGAAGGAGCGGTTTGTTCAATCAGTGCATGGTTGGTTAGTAGGCCTACTTATAAAAGTATTGGGCACGCTCCTAATTTTGAACGAATTTACTCCTATTTTCTGATGCTTTTAATTAATTTGACAGTCGAAGTAGGGTCTACTGAATATTTATGGGGTCTACTTGTTCAGACAAGTCATAAGAAACTACACATATCACTGTCAAGTACCCCAATGCAATGTAGGCCTAAAAGTACACACTAGCGAGTAGCGATAAAAGTACAGCATGTTGATCTCTCAAAATCACTTTGAAAAACTATTTTCAAAAGTATTTTCAAAATATTAATACTTTTGAAAAGTATTTTGTAAAAGTATTTTCAAAATACTGTTAAAAAGTATTTTATTATGTATTTTCAAAATACCACTTTTTTAGGTGGCACGGCAACAGCATACTTCTGCTGTACCACTTTATGTCTGCTAAAAGCTTCGACTTTCTGATTTGCCGTACTACTTTTCAAATCGTGGCGTGGCGCCACGATTTGAAAAGTAGTATGGCAAATTAGAAAGTAGGCAAGAATGACAAGAATGACAAGTAGGCAAGAATGACAAGAATGCGCAGTAACATAGAGGCTCTAATGCACTTTGGCCGTTTTCCGTCATACTCCTAATTATCAAGTCTGAGTTACAGTCAAGATCAACTGATTATTAGTTTAAGAGCATATGCTAGTATAATTATGGTAATGTTCAGATGATTCTTATACAAAAGCTTTTGGGGATGGCGTGGTTAAACTGATATTAGAGTAGACCTACGGAATGCAATAGGGTTCAAAGTCGATGTGTACAGATTTATGTCCAAGCGCCTCTCCATCTTTATCTCTGTCTTTGACAAACAGGTTAATACAGGGAGAGGTTAAGGGAGGTACATCTCTCTCTCTCTATCGCTGTATATCGCTGTCTCTATCTGTCTGTTTGTCTCTCTCTCACTCTCTGTCTCGTTACGTCTCTGTCTCTATCTCTGTCTTGTTACGTCTCTGTCGCTCTCTCTGTCTGCCTGTCTGTCTCTGTCTGTCTGTCTCTCTCTGTCTCACTCTGTCTGTCGCTGTCTCTATCTGTCTGTAATCTTAACAATCGCCTACTGTCAAGCTAACTCCCTAACAATCTGCCCCTCTCGGGTCCAGTTGCCAATTAGATTCCCTATTTCCTACAATTAGTTTCTTATAACTTTTATTTGACTCCACATCCTATATAACACAGTTATAATTTCTTATTTTATGTTTCGTGTACCTCTCCCTGTATTAACCTGTTTGTCAGCCACAGTGCGTTTGCAGGTGGTTTATTAAGAACATACTTACTTATTTACTTACCTACTCTCTCTCTCTCTCTCTCTCTCTCTCTCTCTCTCTCTCTCTCTCTCTCTCTCTCTCTCTCTCTCTCTCTCTCTCTCTCTCTCTCTCTCTCTCTCTCTCTCTCTCTCTCTCTCTCTCTCTCTCTCTCTCTCTCTCTCTCTCTCTCTCTCTCTCTCTCTCTCTCTCTCTCTCTCTCTCTCTCTCTCTCTCTAATATCCTCGTTTATAATTCAAACTGACAAGTACGCAGTAAGATTACATGATATAGTAGTAACAGACGATAACAAGTTTAAGAGGAGTCGAATTTAACTGTACGGCAGCCATGCAAGGCGCCCATCTGTAGTTCTGTACTACTGCTCATTTTACAATCGCCACCTAGGGAATGTAGGCTGAGTTAACCTTATGAGGCAAGTGGGTATCGAACCTGCGTCCTTCTGATCTTCGTGCCAGCGTGTTACCATTCAACCATCTCCGCTCCGGCCTCTTTCTCACACAGATGCAAGTCTACTGAGCCACTTAAAACCTTGTTATGTTATGTTATGTTATGTTCTGTTATGCTATTCCATAGTTCGATCACCAATGTCAATGCTCCGACCGGATCCTTTTTCGATTATCCCTGTCCACAAATAAACTGACTGTCTTTATGAATCTCCTCACAAAACTCGACCGATCATGCGTTAAATGCTAGAATCGCCCTGATGATGATCCATCTCTATCAACGTCTAACTCCCCAACTGTCCATCCTAAGTTCCAGAAGTGTTCAATACGCATGCGCAGCAGACGATAAATTTCGCAGTCCGTTGGAGTTGAATTTCTCCAATCAGCAACCGACAACTCTTGGCCTTTAATTTCGAACAACCGTAAATATCCCAGAATCTAAACTAATTTTATAATCAATTTGGCTGGTTTTAGATGCTGCTCACTTACGCACAACTATGAATGATAATTACCATCCTCTAATTAGTGTCGAATCTTCACACACCTATTATGAATTATAGGCTATAACTTAACTATTCAATAGGCATAGATAACGGTACTTTGAGTGAGACTGGAACATCGCCACAGAAGGTTACTGATGAATAAATTGGAGATATAAGGAAAATAGCATAGACGAGAGGAAATTCCTTCTGAGGGATGGGTACTTTAAGGCAGGATCGTGTACATAGACTTATGGGGAGAACAGGCCAAAGTGTCCAGTTATAGGCCTATTCGATAGAGAAGATGTTGTGCTATGTACCATATGCAATTCTAAAGAACCGCAGCATTGTATATTGCCGTCGAGCGTGTGATAGTTGAAACATTAGTGCAATGCGTCTGTTTGGATGCGTAGACTTTATATCACATATCAACAGCGCTGGTATCTGAACAAAGATAGCCTCTTCTATGCTATGATATGCTCAATGAACAAACCGTTTATGTTCTTCTGTCGTCTGTTGAGAACAATGCTCGTTGTTCAGGGACGCCGTTTCTATCGTAGCCTCTCTCTGTCAAAAATAAATGCTGCTTAGTTGTGATAAGCAATAATATTAGAACAAATGTCAGAAATTATATTCGTCATAAAGTTAACTACTTATTTGAATAAATTGAGTGATTCAAGAACGAGAAAATTTCACAAAATATGGTATATGTAGCGGGTCTGTTATGAAGGTTTACCAGCGCGCCTTGTCTTCCTCTGTGTCTTTTGTAAATGCACTTGAAACCAAATCGATCGGAACAGACAGATGACAATGAATGGCTTAACCTTTGCTAGCATTTCTTTTTATAACGTACACGGATCATAGCTAACATTAAGCTTTCCAAAAGCGTCGGGTTACGCTTACATTTGCAATATCATTGGCACGCAGTACTAAGTTTGCAAGTCAGTTTATCAGGACGTCCGTTTGATAAAATTCACATATATGCTAAATATGTATACTCCTCTAGTCTTTTCGCGATCAACGCAGTGACTCTTGTTATGTCTCGTATAGAGACAGTGTTGGCTTCTAAAAACGTTTCCTTGGTTGGCTCGATGCTCTGGAATTCATCTGTTGTGTGTGTGTGTGTGTGTGTGTGTGTGTGTGTGTGTGTGTGTGTGTGTGTGTGTGTGTGTGTGTGTGTGTGTGTGTGTGTGTGTGTGTGTGTGTGTGTGTGTGTGTGTGTGTGTGTGTGTGTGTGTGTGTGTGTGTGTGTGTGTGTGTGTGTGTGTGTGTGTGTGTGTGTGTGTGTGTGTGTGTGTGTGTGTGTGTGTGTGTGTGTGTGTGTGTGTGTGTGTGTGTGTGTGTGTGTGTGTGTGTGTGTGTGTGTGTGTGTGTGTGTGTGTGTGTGTGTGTGTGTGTGTGTGTGTGTGTGTGTGTGTGTGTGTGTGTGTGTGTGTGTGTGTGTGTGTGTGTGTGTGTGTGTGTGTGTGTGTGTGTGTGTGTGTGTGTGTGTGTGTGTGTGTGTGTGTGTGTGTGTGTGTGTGTGTGTGTGTGTTCTGTTAGCTCTTTAATATCATTCTGGTCTTCATTTAAGACTGCTTTCAAGTAGCTTACCCACCGAACCCTGACCTTCCTTGATCTTTCGGATTTTGACCTGGCTTCTTCGACGGATTAGGCTTTTACTACGGTCTCCTTTTAAAGTGATCACTGATGCCTTATGCATTACGAGTATGATGCTATGGAAGTCATTAGTTAGATCAACAGAGGTTTTGTTTAAGTAACCGGGGCATTCGATTGCGATCAATTATGTTGTTTGTTGTGAACACGTTATATTCCATCATAAAATATCACTTAAGAATATATTTGATCAGTTAATAACAGAACAGATTACTCATTATTAGATTTTGTCCGCGCAGATCAAGATAAAATAAACATCTAATAATGTACCTTTGCATTGTCGTGTTCAGATTTTCTGTTGGTCTTTTTAAGCTTTCGGTAAGCAATAAATGCGACCAAGAACCCGATTAACGTCAGTGGAATCAAAAATAAGACCAATAGTATTGTTTTCGAGGAGTTAGACGTCGGATCGTTCGATGTACTGTTCCGTTGTTGTTTTTCACATTGCTCTACAAATAAACATCACCTGACCATCTACGAAAATGCGTTTTAGTAAGAGTAAAATTATTGCCTTAATACCGTTTAGGTGTCTTATAACACAGCTTATAAACTACTTAATGTCCTTGTTACATTATGTATTTTTAATAATAGGCTAGCTGAACATTAGGAAATCCTTCCATCAGTAGGCCTAAATATTAAGAGTTTCACTGTTCGTGCAATTTCCTTTAATCTAAAACTATTATACAGGCATGCAGGATTTCAGTAGAAAGATGCAAGCTATCAAAAAGAATGCAGCGTAACGACCTATTTTGATCTAGTAAACCAGCCAGATCATAAATATTGCATTGTATTGTATATGGGCATTTATAAAAGGAGAGGCGCTTTATAAAATGCCCATATACAATGCAATGCAATACAATATTTATGATCTAGCTCTTTTACTTTCAATACAGCTGAACTCAACATTTTTTGTCAAAGTAAGATAATATTTTTGTATCATTTTCAGACTTACTTTATATTGAAATCCATGGAAATTCCTTTATGTAGGGAAGGACGGGGCAAAACGAACCAGGTTTTAGTTTCCCTCGCATTGTATGCCACCTATTCATCATAATAATCCGAAAAATTTGTGAGAACAGGCCAAATTATGCTTGATTTAATGAAGAAAGAATTTTCTTAGATATCTGCATTTTAAACGTTGGTAAATTGAAAACAATTAGCAGTTGTACATCCCGTTTTACCCCAATGTCGGGGCATAATGGGATGCTCTGTCTCTTTTTGATCAAGCGTTAGCATAAGTTTGTTTGTCACTGGAACATGTTCCTATTCATAGGAAAAATACTCTGATTGCGATGCCTTATTATTATGGTCTGCAAATATCACAAATGAACATTGCACATGATGCAATGAACTTTTGGTTGGTTTCTTTGTCATACTTTAAGACTTAACAAGATTCTGATTGGTTTCATTTCTGCTTTTGATATATAATTTCGTCAATCTTGAATTTTCAATTTCCATCAGGCTCATCTTGAATGGTGAACTTGTTATGTTTTCCGCTTTGAGAGACGTCCCTTTTTCCCAAGAAAAAACGTCTCATTTTGCCTCACTACCACCATGTTTCTCGATCTCTTGATCTATACTTAAATGAAAGCGGGAACACCATTATTGCGATAAAATAAGCTATCGAAATGTCCACTTACTCTACAAAAATTTAATATAAAATGTTACCATAGGGAAACAGTGAAATATAAACAGTGAAATATTACCGATCTGTGACGATCTTAATTTTTTTGGTATTTAAAATTATTGGTTTTCTTCGAATAATGTGCAGCCACTGTTATCAGAGCACTGGTTATCAGAGCACTGTTATCAGAGCACTGTTATCAGAGCACTGTTTATGCTGTTTATGTTTTAAAATACCATCGAACCGCGACTTATGTTGTCAGTGCAAGTGGGCATTTCATCTGTTTAAATTGAGAAACAGCCTGTATGTACTTATAACTACCTGGCGGAAGAAATATAACTCCAAGAGCCAACAGATTCATTATCAACCATGGCGACATCTATGACACATTTAGATTCGCCCAAAAACCTTATTTTCCGTTTTGCCCCTTGGCCCTTTTAGCCCCGTCCTCCCCTACGTTTCGTTTTTTCAGTGTATACACTCACCGGGTACAAAAGACGTATTGCACTGGAACATCTGCGCTCCATCTGCAGAGGGAACTTCAATGTGACAGATTAACCGAGATCCACTCTCGATCGTTGTAATCGTATTCGATTCTACTCTGCTGTATGTTTGATTGAAGCAAGTGAATTTTTGCTGGACTTTAGGGTTTATTTTCTTGCCATATTCGTATCTCCATATTGATTGAGGAGCACAGTTCCCGGTGTAGTTTACTGCACAGTATACTTCAGTGATCTCTGTTCGTGTCTCAATGCATTCAGCATCACTTATGTTGTCAGTGCAAGTGGGTATTTCATCTGTTTAAATTGAGAAACAGCCTGTATGTACGCAAACAGAATGTGACCAGCCACCCTTTCCGTACAATGAAGTTGTCCGCGGTTCTTAGTTTTGTTAGTGGTGGAATAGGGCTACCAATGCCTACCATCACACGTAGAATAGTCCGAGGTCTTACGCGTCTCAGGATATTGGACAGCCCATCGTTAAGGGGTCGGGGGTTCGATCTTGGGGAGCCAACATAATACTCTCTCTCTCTTTTCTCTTTCTCTCTCACTCACTCATTCGCTCACTCTCTAATCTGCAATCGTTAGTTTTCGTTGGGTTACAAGCCCAGCGAGCTGCTAAAAATACCATCGAACCGCGACTATCGTGACGCACAAACACGATCAAATGGCAGTCAACCGGTGTTAAAACAAATGCTCTTCCCGAAATGCTATAGATCTATGTTCACACAGTGTGCAATGACGTTACTAAGCGTTGACTCAATTATGTAGCATCGCATTAAAACCAGTTATTATTTTTCAAAATGTATGATCTTCAACTAACAATTCAGTTTTTAGGGAATCTAGTACTAAACCAGCAATAGTTTGTACAAACATTAACCGTTAAATAAATATTTTATATTTCAGGCTAAATACATATGTGCAACATTGAAATTTCAATACATACAATTTATATATGGTTTATCTCCTCATAAGTAATAAGCTAACGCTTTTCAACGCTGCTGTATACTGCAGAGTTCAATATTACTCAATTTACGATTAGGCTTAGAAACAAAGTGCTCATATATTGGACAAATTTGACTTTTCATTTGTCAATGCAACAAATCAAGCATTTATCAGCATTGTGGTATGATGATATTAAATTTTAAGCCAAGCTATTAAATTTTAAAATATTAGCATCTAAGTAATAAATCAGTCGCATAAGCGGACTAATATTGAAAAGCTAAATAGACAACGGCTTTATTGTATTGTATTGTATCTAGAAACTTATAAAGCGCCTCTCGCAGTATAACTACATGTATTTAGAGGCGCTCTCAGCACAGAAGCCCCAGGGAAACAGAAATGCCTTTAGGGAACGCGACACCAATGTGGAAAAGCCAGTCATTAGTTTGGCCCTGAGCACTGGGGAAGGTCATTCCAGATCGTGGGACCCACTACAGCAAACGCCCGGTGCTGGGCCAAGGCAGTTTTAGCCCTGAGAACAAAAGATCAAGCCGATTTACAGAGCGCAATGAGCGAGAAGAAGATGCAGATAGCGGTTTTCGCAGATAGTTCGAGAGATATTTCGGGGCAGTAGGCTGCTGAGATTTAGAGACAAGGAAGAGGATCTTATATCGGATGCGCGCAGCAATAGGGAGCCAGTGAAGGACATCAAGCATGTAAGTAGAGATATGGGAAACCGGGGGAGTCGAGTGATGAGCCTAGCAGAAGCATTTAGAATAGATTGAAGGGGGAAAGACCCACGGGTTGGGGAGACCCATGACGAGCGAGTTGCAATAGTCCAAGCGTGAGCAGACAAATGCGTGAACTATGGTGGTAAAGACAATTAGGCGCTTTGTCTAACTAAAATTTAATTAGACATAAATTCAAGATAAAATTAAATTGCTTTTACCTAGAACAACCAATTCTTTATTATGCCGTTCGCCATGACCCGAGTTTCCACTGCAAGTGTACATCCCAGCATCTTCCATTTGGACGTTCGTTACCTTCAGCTTCAGTCCTTCTTTCCCTACGTCTACTACGAATCTGCCTGAATCTGCGTAGTTGTTTAGAAGCCTCCAAAGGTTATAAACGTCGTTTGAATGGCTTGATGCAACTGGCACATGACTTATGTAATACGGTTCTGGACTGCAAGAGGAAAACGATATTTGGAGTTCGCCACCTTTCGTCGCCACAACATACTCACTACACACTTTCGCCGGGAGTTCACCACCTAAATAACAATTTCATTAACGGTATCGCGTAGGCTACATCAATTTATCATGCGCGAAAATAGTCAGTTAGCATACTCGCCTACTTGGGAGACGAACAACTCAAAGCAGTCAGTGAGTGGGTGCACCTACGGGTTGGCAGTCAATGACGACTGTGTGGCTGGTCGGGTAAGCAAGCAAGCGAGTGAGCAGCTATTAAGAAAGTAAGAACAAACTTGGATATCGCCTACAGAATCGCCAGAGACCTAATACAATATCTAAAAATTCATGAAATTTACTGTAGGGTTAAATGAAATAGCAGACCCCCCCCCCAAATGCCAGTAGAAGCTTTGAGATGCTCATATTTAACCCCCAATTGTACTAAAATATCAGAAAGTTTTTCACTGCTGTTCAGCAGCCGGGAATACCTAATATCCGAACTAGGCAGCTAAATAGCGGCCTCGCATCATTACATCAACAGGCCAAGCTGACAGCGCGTCAAATTTATCGTAGCCTTTTACCAGCAGTTGTTGGAATTTGACCGAAAACCGGTGGCTACTGGTTGGTCGGTACTGCTCATAAATACACTTAAAAGTTTTATGTTCTAGTCTCAAGTCAACCGTATTGGCGATCGGTGCGCTTTGATGCTTGTGGAGATATGCAGATGCCGTGCTTCTGCACGTCAACTCGAGCCATCGTGCTGTCTCGTGTCTCGAACCATCCTCTTGGAAAAGTCTTCGGAGGCGCATGCGTGATGTTGCATTTAACTCCGCACTTGTATAGATCAGGTAGAGAGTGTTGCGTGCAGTGCCATTGAGAGGTACTAGAAACGTGCTATATAATACATTTCCATGCAATTGCTATCACTTAAAGTGTCACAGCTAGCTAACAGTATTTTGCATTCGATACTTTAGCGTGTCTTCTTTGTTTGTTATATTCAACAGACAATCGATTACAACAGCCTGTATAACAGAAAACAATATGCATGTCAAACAAA
>OY744604.1:79065196-79162696 GCA_963556255.1 Allolobophora icterica
AACTTGCGATGGATGTGTCTAAAACAAAGATGACAAATATCAGCAATCCCAAACGACAGTCATGAAAAGGGTTAAAATAAAGTGCTAATTAGGTGGTATAGCTCGCGCTTGATATCGGTCGATTCGTATCTCGGCAAATCTCGGCCGACAATTGCGTCAGCTCTAGACAAGGCACCTAACCACATCGGGAAACCTTCTTGTTAAAGTCCTCCCCTGCCAGCAGCAAATGAACTTCTCTTCGTGTGGGCTGTACGCAGCTACCTACCTTTGATATTGCTTCCAGTTCTGCCACACTGGATGTTGACTTCGGTGAGCCTTCAGAAATGCGAAAATACCTTGAGAAATGTTTCAACGACAAGCTTAAGGTAATGCTGTCTTTCCCAAAAATCCATCTGAAGAGAAGGGAAGAAAGCCGCTTCGGCATGTGGTTATCCTTCCTACTGTAACTTCGGTTTGATTTGCTCTAAACATTGCTTAGAAGACTTAGAACACTTAGAGCCACTTGCTTTACCTATTTCTCGTTTTGGAGTTTGATAACAGCATAGATTTGTCTCCCTGTTGCACTCCGCCTGGTCCCTATGACTCGCTTTACCTTGTTCCTTACCAACTTAAAGACTGCTCCCTTTAGCTGTGGTTGGACTGGTAGCGCTCCTGAGTAGATCACCTTGAAGGGACGCTATTTCAAAGCTCCTTAATAATAATAATGATGATGATGATGATGATGATGATGATGATGATGATGATGATGATGATGATGATGATGATGATGATGATGATGATGATGATTATGATGATGATGATGATGATGATGATGACAATAATAATAATAATAATAGATTTATCAATTATACGCTTTTCAATAATAACTTATGCATGTGAATTTTTATCCCCCGGGGGATGATTTTACACGATGGGGGATAGAAATGGTTTATCCCCCGGATACTCTATACCGGTAGATTCCATCCGGGGGGATAAATTTATTCATCCCCCCAGATAGTTTTAGGACGGATGGTCTGTCACGCGACACCGGCATTTTACAAAATCCCTGGTTTTACGAATTGCCTGTAACATATATACATATACACGGTGAGTCAGAGAAAAACGTGCCCCTACATATTTTGCTTTAACTTCGTCAGAAATCAGGTTATGTCAACGAAATTGTAAGTAAAGATAGAAGAGTTATTACTGAGCATTGAGAAAGTTAAATTTGTGTTCAAATTGACCTCCTTGGGCAATGGGCATCCACGGATGCGTGACGACGCGTACGCAGCTGCTTGACGGACTGGAAAGGGAACGTTTGAATCTTGCTTGTTTGTTAGCTTCCGTGAGTTCTTGAGCGCGTCGTTTGTTTAAACATTGCCAAATGTAAATGACTCTTAACGTTTCTCCCAACTGATGACTGGGTGATTCCTACATCTCGAGCTATTTCTTTTTGCGTACGACACGTTTTCGGCATAGTTTTCTGGCTGAGCACCAGCGATTCAACCTATTCAACATCGTCGACCGTTCTGGCCGCTCGCAGGCGTCTGCTACCTGGTTGACGATGAAAAGACTCAGTATTATCGATCTTTGAAAGGAGAGCATTTAATCCATTACGAGTCCACCCTTTATATCAAAATTCCTTTAAAAATGTTTCGCACGATGATGTTTAATCTCTCTTTCAAATCTTGCGACATGCTTCTTTTCTTCGGTAAACACCGTTTTGTCGGGATTGTCGTGGCGTAACTATAGTTTAGACTGGTCCAGCTTTTTATAAAAAAAATAATTTATATAGCCTTGCATTTGGCTAGATCATCAACGGTCATTATTCTGAAATTTCATTAAAATTGATGGTTATCTGTATGAATTATGTTAGTGTTGGGCAACTCCTATGGTGATGATGATCTGTTGTTGTTTATGCGTGGATCAGGCTTTCGGTGTTAGCCGAAAGACTTCTAGTATGAAATGGACGACATCATAGGCGCCGACTTTTAGTAAAAGGTACTGGGGCAAGAATTTTCATTGCCATGATCGAATGATCACATCGCCTATCCTGCCCTGTTTTCCTCTCCCCCTTTCCTTAAGCCCTTTCAACTGGGAAAAGACTAACTGTAATGCTATGCAACAGTGCTTCCTCTTTGCTCAATCATAAAGACAAGCACATAACAACCACGAGTATTATTACCAAGAAACCATTTTAGTTTTTCTTTTAACTACTAACTAGTACTAACTACTATCACTAATAAATCTGATGTTATAGCAGTTACAGACACACAAACATAATATTTGCCAGTAAGACAGACTTTAGTTGCAGTCTTACTTCAACTTCATGGCGAATGTATTTTCTCGAACAGTGCATTTACTTATGAATTCATCCAGAACTGTGTCAATGTCCGCTGCTGCCAGACACGCTCGATGACAGTTCAAAACTAGAATGGCGTTTTATCTTGTCTGTGTAATAGTGTTTCGCAGATACGTTTTCGTCGCCTAAGACCAGAAAATGCGCTTTCAGCAGTGTATGTAGTGACAGGCACACAGAGGCGTCTACACCATAGAAACCTTGGAGCAAATGCTCCATCCAAGAAATAGGGGGAGATCTGTCAGTGTGTGTGCCACCAGTTTAGGGGGGAAGGAAGGGGAAGGGGAAGAAGAGGGGAAATGGGAAATTGCTCCAATGACTTAGGGGGGATAGACTCCCCTGTATCTATCTATCTATCTATCTATCTATCTATCTATCTATCTATCTATCTATCTATCTATCTATCTATCTATCTATCTATCTATCTATCTATCTATCTATCTATCTATCTAGCCATCAACATCTGTCTGTCAGGTTGTCAGTTTGTCCACAGAATAGATAAAGTTACGCTTTATATTCTGTGGTTTGTCTAACATTGTCTGTCTGCTTCTGTCAGTACATCCGCCTGTCTATCCATATATCTGCCTATCTATCTGCTGTCTTTCTGTCCGTCCGCCGCCTGCCTATCTGTCTGACTATCTGTCTACTTGCCTATCCATCTGTGTGTCTGCCTGCCTGCCTGCCTGCCTGCCTGCCTGTCTGTCTGTCTCTCTCTCTATCTGTCTGTGTTTACCTCAGCTCAGAACGGACACGATAGCATTACTCCGCCACTGCCCTTACTCTGGTAGTGTCAGTCCGAAGCCAGAATAAAGCAGGAGGGCGACGCTAATCATCTTCGTTATGAGACAGCGATGTTAAACAGACCCCCTCCACGATTACTGACCCAAAGCCCTTTCATTCAACCAAATCGCCGTTGAATGACCAAACGTCTTTCCGTAAGAATCCTTCGAACGAGTTCAGAAAGTCTCATGATTGCCTCAGCCAGTTGCGTCTACACCATAGAAACCTTGGAGCAAATGCTCCATCCAAGAAATAGGGGGAGGGAAGATCTGCCAGTGTGTGTGCAACCATTTTAGGGGGAAGGAACGGGAAGGGGGAAGAAGAGGCGGAAAAGGGACGTTGCTCCAATGACTTAGGGGGGGATAGACGCCCCTGCAGGTATACAGTTAAAATGAGACGAACGACTTTGGTCAATTCTGACAACATATGACCCAGCGTGGCATCTGATTGCAGCAGCTCAACGACGTCACCAAAACTCTTTACCTCAAAATGTAACAGCTACGTATGTAAGCATGTGCAACTTGTGTTAGTTGTGCAGCTACTATATAGCTAGACCACCAAAGCCCAGCTCAGCCGGTATGAATGGTGACACCAGTAACTTATGTTATACTGTCCAAGGACTCCAAGTTAAACTAAGAAGAGCATAGTATAGTATAGTATAGTATAGTATAGTATAGTATAGTATAGTATAGTATAGTATAGTATAGTATAGTATAGTATAGTATAGTATAGTATAGTATAGTATAGTATAGTATAGTATAGTATAGTATAGTATAGTATAGTATATTATTTCGGTAACCAGACACTGCAAGGTTAAAAACATATAATGCTTATAATCAGTTAACATAATCTGGCTACACAGGAGACCAAAAAGGGGTCGTAGACCCCGCTATCAGGGCCACCTGGGTAGTAATACAATTTGATGAAAAGCTATCGATCTAACATCATTCGATATGCAGTGGTAACATTATTATTATTATTATTAATGAGCTTTTATATAGCGCCCCTTCAAGATTATCTACTCAGGAGCGCTCCTAGTCCAACCACGGCTAAAGAGAGTAGTTTTTAAGTTTGCAAGAAACAAGGTAGAGTGAGTCATAGGGACCAGGCGAAGTGCAACAGGAAGGCCATTATACTTAAGTAACTTAACTAAAGATTCGATAGTTGGTCATGAGATAAGCAATTATAACATTATCCTTATCTAAAGGCTCGTTAGTTCATCATTAGATATGCAATATTATACTTAACTAAAGACTTGATACATCAGTATCAGATTTGCACTTGTAACATTAAACTTAACTAAAGACTCGATAGTTCATCATTAGATATACAAAAGTAACAGTATACTTACATGTAACTAATGACTAATATCATTAGGTATGTAATAGCAACATTATAATTAACTATAAGGACTTGAAAGTGCATCTTGAGGCTATAACTGTGTGCGCTCGTTGAACATCTTGTAATGACAGTAGTACGTTACTATATTATTTTTAGTAAGACTACTTTTAATTCACACGAGGCCGAAGAATGAAGATGCAGTCGTATGTAGACAGTGTAGGGCCTAGTGTGTACAGGCCGCAAGACTTGCAGAGAGACATTGAGAGAGACAGACTGCTACAGAGACAGAGCGAGAGAAAACAGGAGAGAGAGAGAGAGAGAGAGAGAGAGAGAGAGAGAGAGAGAGAGAGAGAGAGAGAGAGAGAGAGAGAGAGAGAGAGAGAGAGAGAGAGAGAGAGAGAGAGAGAGAGAGAGAGAGAGAGATAGAGCCAGTGAGCAAGCGAGTGAGAGCGCGAAAGGCAGACGAACAAGGCAGATACAAGTTCAGGCATTTCTTAGCGCTGAAACTGAGTGATATATATATATACCGTAAATTAAGCGTATACCGGGTTGGCACTGGTTGACGCCTGAAAGGGAGAACCTGGCTCATGAACAGCTGGGCTTTCGATTATACGGTGGTCGATCTGGGTCAAATACCCGACCCCGGCGACCTATAGGTAGACACCATATGGCCCTGTGTACTATGTATCATATGAAGCATCCGTCATATATATATACAGGCTAGTCCAGACTGCAGAGAATATGAGACATACACGGAAAAGTACATGAAATTTCTTTAGTTAAAAGCTTGGGGCCCTTGGAAACAGTAAATATGAAGGCCAAAAATGTACTGGGGCGAAAGTATACTCTCGCCCCAGGACCTTCGCGAGTACTGGGGCGAGCGTCCTTGTTGCCCCTGTGGAGTCGGCGCCTATGGACGACATGTTACTGTTCTTTTCTGACTCCACTTTTAATATAATATTTTATAAGAATATTCGCTTATTTACATAAAGTCACTGTTAACATACGATACCTAGTTTAGCCACTTATTTTCGTCCGAGTTATCTATCTACAAATCTCTCCAGCCTGCCGTCTGCATTATCGTGACCGTCCCTCGTCTTAAGTGAACCCCAGCCGTTGGAAACGAAGCATCAACTGGATTTTTAGTGGTCCGTTTTGACGTCCTTATATACAGTCCAGGAAGGGGGTGATTAGTCTATCTTCCGTTGTCTGCCATAGAGTGTCTGAAAGTGTGTCTTAGCGTGGCAGTCAACGTTGTCTGTAACTCTAACCTGTGTCCTAGCGTGGCAGTCAACGTTGTCTGTAACTCTAACCTGCGTCCTAGCGTGGCAGTCAACGTTGTCTGTAACTCTATTTTGTCTCCTATGTTGACTATCAGGCCTGCAGCGGTCTAGTGTGTCCTTATGCGCCTCCGTAGGTTGTTTCTCAGCCTCGCCTAGAGCGTCTGGCATGTCTGCAGCTTTGACATCAGTCTGCCTGCCTGCGGTGTCTCTGTGTGCCAGCCAGCATTGCCTACGGTGGCCTAGGGTGGCCGTCGCATTGACATCAGCCCGCGGCGGTCTATGTGGCCTTCGCGTTGACAATCACCCTCGCCTACCGTGGTCTATATGATTGTGGTTGTCGCGTCGAGTGCTCCCGTAGCTGCATGTGTCCAGGAAGCGGAGCTAGTCTGCCTACGGCTGGTGTCTGTGCAGCGCTCTAAGTTAGATCTGTCATCGTCAGATTCGTCAGACGGCAGCGACTGATGCATTTCCCTCACCTTAGGTTATGTAGGGACACGTTTTTCTGACTCACAGTGTATAATATATATATATATATATATATATATATATATATATATATATATATATATATATATATATGGACACATGAAGACATTACCCCTCCCGCTCATTCCAGGCTAACTACAGTAAAGCATTTGTCCTTCGAAATTCTACTGAAAATGTTGTCTTTCACTTATAAAATACCATCGTGTAAGTAGACAGCTTGGGTTTGCCATAAAGCAGCAATGCAGCAACAGATTACAATTCAGACAATGGCTTCAACTGAAATGACCATCGATTTTTGCCTTGTAAATTACAATAAAACAACGCTATAAAGTCATCCAGTTACGTTATAAGGAAGATGAATTAACAATCGTCACCATGTAAGGGTCTACCGCTTTGGCCACCCTATGATGTGGTCTTGTAATCGAAACGAATAACTGACCTGTAACAGTGAGTCTTGCATGTGGAGGAGTACCCCATCCTCCTGGTTCGCTACAGATGTAAAATCCATCATCCTCATGGGTAACATTACTTATAAGCAGATCATATCGTCCGATCGTTGTACTGATGTCCATCTTATGTCTGATTGACATTCTGAATTGTCTGCCCATTCCATCATTGGCGATATAAACGTCTGTCACTGAATTCAGATCATCTTTGCTATACTGCCAGTTGACCTCTTTCCTCGCATCAGTCGAACATGTGAGTCGTATATGTGATCCAACTGTGACGTTTGTATCGACCGGTTTAACAGTGAGGACAGCGTTTACACCTGTGAAAAAGAGACACCACAGAGTCAATGAGACAAAAAAAGCTTCAAGCTGATTGATAGTAGCTGAATGATAGAAAAAAAAGTTATATAGGGGCCTACACACAAATATTAGCCAAAGGCATTGAAAATCTAGTTAAATTTATTATTATTATGTAACCGTTTTAGTTCAATATTGTTCTTACGCCTTTGCTTTTAAAGACTCGGTAACGTGGATACGATTGAAGGAACACTGTAGCTTGAAGTCCTATCCTAAACTAATAGATAGTCTACTGATTGTCAGTGGCGTAACAACCTAGCCGGGGGCCCTTGGACATTCTAAGCTCGGGGGCCCTTACCCATTAAAAAGTGAAAATGATGAGATAGCTATTTTAGACTGCAGTTAAGTTTAAAAAAGAGTATTAAACGTTCTGATTAATGGTCCATAGTTCAAGTCACATTAATGGTTCAAGACAAAACAAGAATACACCAAAAATGTATTGCCTACGTACACAGTAATGTAATGTCTGTTGTAGTTCTCATATTGAGCTCTCACATCATGTCATCTATCCCAGAACTGGCTACTGCTTGTGTAATGTTTGTCACTCTCCCAGTCACCGTCGTCAGTGCGAAGCGCTTCTTCAGAGAATTGCTTCATGAATTTGGCTATTCTAGCTTTACTATTAGCAAATGTGTCTATCAAATCATTAATATTCAATTGTTTTGCGCATTCGTTTTCGACCGCAAGAAGAGCAAGACCATCAAGCATGTTCTGTTAGATAGTGGATCTAAGATAGGCCTACATCTGCATAAGTTTCAATTTGGAGAAGGAGCGCTCTGCCACTGGCTATAGGGCCATCGCAAATCCATGTGAGTGAGAGAGCCATAAACAGACGTGCAATCAGGCATATATTATTTCAGGCATTTCTTAGGACTGGAGTTGAGACATTTGCGTATACCGTAAACTTAAGTGTATGCAGTGGTTACGCCTGAATGGGAGAATCTGACTCATAGGCAACTGGATTCTACTACTATCAGGATCATATAGCCCGACCCCGGCGACCTATAGCCTAGATATAGACACCACACGTACATAAAGCTGTGGTGTATACAATTATATAATGAAGCATTCGTCATATATATACAGGCAAGCCTACTTCAGACAGAAGAGATGCTCAGACCTACATGGGCTTGGTTGCGGCACTTATGAAGACCTTATGCTTAATATGTAATCGGAAGGAACAATTAACCATATTAAAAAATTTTGCTTGGGGGAAAATGAAAGAATATGGCCCTAAAGCAGACTACGACACAGGGTGCGCAGTAAAAAAGCTTGGGGCCCCTGAGACCTCGGGGGCCCCTGGACTTTGTCCACCCTCGTTATATGGTTGTTACGCCACTGCTGATTGTCACGGATGCCACGTGATAGGCTGTTCCAAAGCAGTGCATAATTCCGTGAATTATATCAAACAACCGTTGAGCATTTCGCTTAAAAGAAAAGTTCGGTATTTATGGATGCTGATTCTTGAACACGCTAACACTGTGTGCATGGCTTGACATTTTGTCAATCGGAAATAATGACTGAAAACATTCTGAAATTCACTAAAAATATTGGCTATTCCTGCGTTTGGTAATGTGTGAATGAGGGCAGAAAAATGCACGTGCTAAGTAGATATTGCATGGTTATTAGTTCACCTGCTGGCCAATTCAATAACCCCCTTTGATTTGGTTTGGCCTCTTGGAAATCGGACTTGGACCTCTTTTGGACCACTCTCTGGAAACCTTCTGATCTGGTACCCTGGAAATCGGACTTGGACCTCTTTTGGACTACTCTCTGGAAACCCCCTTTGATTTGGTTTGGCCTCCTGGAAATCGGACTTGGACCTCTTTTGGACCACTCTCTGGGAACCCCTCTAATATTGGTTTGGCCTTCTGGTAACCGGACTCGGACTTATTTTGGACTACTCCCTGGAAACCCCCTCTGATCTGACGTAGCGCTCGTGAATAGGCTGGTGCCCTGCGCTTGGCTTTAGAAGTTTGGAGATTACGATTACGATTACGAATAAAAGAAGCGCTGTTGGTCTGTAGTCTCTGTACAACAGCTACGGATAATTTGAAGAAATATTACTTTATATTTGGTACCTCTCTCACGAAGAACTTCATGCAGGAACAGGGCTATCAGTAGCCACCATGTTGCTGATGACATCACCATGTAATCCATATCCAGAGTTCTAACCAACAATTTGTCCCATCCAGGACGAAAGTTTAATTACAGTCTGTCCTCCACATTGCCCTGACAAAGGCGAGTATAGTGATTGGTTCGATGCATGAGGCTTTTGTGAGCGTGACGCATAATAGACCAATAAGGACAGCCGTACTAAAGTGTACGCCCATAGCATTGGATTTGGACAGCGAAGTCTTCAGTATCTGAACACTTATTTGGCATCATATAATAAGTTCAGCATTGTTTGTATGCCAGTCAAAACTGAGATTGATAGTGCTACTATATGCATATTCAGCGGCGGCGCCAGGATTTCAGGTTTGGAGGGGCTGGAGCAATACGGTGAATATTGAATCGCGCTCACGCGCGAAAAAATTTTTGATCTCTTTTTTTGTGCACGAAAAATGCGTTTAAAAAGCAAGGGGCAAGCACTTTGTAACGGCATGTAGATTATGTATTTTCATAAAATTGTATAATTACATTCGAACTAATTCAAATCTAAATTTAACTGATTTTTTAAAGTTAGTTACATATTGCGAAACAATATAAACAGAATTATATGTAAAAAACTCATTAATTTTTGCTGGTGGCAACGTGTTGACGTGTCAGCTGCCTGGTCTCAGTTATCAAGTTTCCACTTGGCAGCTATTTAACAAAAATATCAATTAAAAAGTTTCATTAAACATCGGGCGACAACTGTATACTGTGTCTCCCTCACTGTTAAAGGTGGACCCCCTCCCCCACTGTCGCCGCCCCTGAATAAATCATCAAAATAATCGAGTTTTAGTTACTCCAGTGATTGTACGATATAATCTTGCAGATGATTTACTAAACCTGTGATCTAATTCAACTCGTAACACGTTCATACATTCGCGAGTTCAACGTAGGCTATGTTATTAGGCCTGCTCCTATTGATGTACTCAATTGAAGTGTGTGCCACGCACTGGCTGGACAGGTCAGAGGTAGGCAAGTGTGGCAACCAGAGCGATGACACGCACACACATCTACACACATCTACACAAACACATACATACACACACACACACACACACACACAAACACACACACACAGGGCAGGTTGCAGCGGAGAACTCTGCCAGTCTAGGCCTCCGCGTCATTAAAGAAGCAAACTCACGGTCCTCACCCCCGGGGTTCCCACTCCCCAACAGTTTGGCCGGTAGATCACGTAAACCGTTGACCCGTTAGTCGTAGGCTCGTATAGCAGACGAGATAATGTAGATATCACGGACTGCACGGCAGTGGAGACGTACTGCTGTGCAGTATGTGTTCTGTTGTACGAGTCGTTGGCTACTGTTATGGAAACATAAGAGAATTTCGATCCCATGTGGAACAAATTGGCGTTAACCGATAATGGCTTAATGTGGGGCTTTGTTGTGGACTGTATTATCACACGGGACAAAAGAGATATCATGAAAAAAAATGCAAACCCTTACTTTCGGCCAAAATATGTCAACCCCCACTTTTGAAGTTCTATGGAGATCGTTCTCCAAACCCCACCTTTGGTAGACGCCTCTGGTTGTAGCCAAAAGTTTTGTAAGGCTACATCCAACGTGTGTCTGGCTATGTCAATTACAAAATATTTTCTTACGCCTTAATGAAATCCTATATCATGTAATTCAATAATTGTTAAATTCCAACTACCCATTCTTGTAATTGAGTTGTAAAATTAAAATTAGCAAAAACTTCGGTAGGCCTATAGCTTGACAATTTCCTTATTTTGTTCAGACGTAGGCATATATAAAATATTATATATAAATTTATAAATAATATATATATATATATATATATAAATAACATATATATAAAAATTTATAAATAATATATATATATAAATTTATAAATAATATATATATATAAATTTATAAAATGGTATTGGTCTTCTTGTATTGGTCTTATGTGCGTGGCCACCGACAAGTATTGGTTTACTAAATGCAGAGAGAGACAGACAGACAGAGACAGAGAGATGGAGAGAGAGAGATGTGGAGAGAGAGTGGGGAGAGCGGGACGAAGGAGGCATACAGTACTAAGATGGAAGGGCGAGAAACGAGGAACCTTCTGGCCTTAAGACTTGCTATACAAGTTCATGTGTCAAGCGGCTGCCAAGCCTTGAAGCTCATACATTGCGATGGCTTGTACAACCATAACTGGACGATGGATGAGTGCTAGGCTAGTCATCTATATCAGAGGGGCCAATACACAGTGGGCTAGCTAGCTACGTTTCTGACGCATCATTTCTTTGAGTATGATTGAGGAAATTCTTGTGCTATGCATGGAGCCTGCTATTTATAAGTGGGCATTCAAAAGCTTAAAAGATTTCTCGCTTTTGCTTTGGGGGGGCTGAACCACATTTGCGGGGGCTAAGCACCCCTAGCCTACCCCTGGCGCCGCCACTGTGCATATTCATCTTGTAAGCTCATAGATGATTTCCAAAATAAGTAAACCGTTCATTAGGACATTTATATAGCGCCTCTTAAAGTGGGCTACTCAGAGACGTTGTCAGACTTGTAACTCATTTTATATCAAGAGCTCACTTTTACCTACTCCTCGAGTGGAAAATGAAGAAACTGTCACCAACTTATACAGGCACGCTTGTAGGAGGTTGGCCTAAAGCCTGAGCGACGTCCTCTGTGTAAGACACCAGCCCTAGCATGTCTGCCGCTTTCTAAAGAACGCCGAATACTGGGTGTTTAGTAATTACTGACTAATAGAGCTTCGGTTATTCACCTCTGTCTCTCAGCTCTTAGGCCAACCATTAATGAAGCAGCCAATCCTCCACAGATATTGTACTTGGTACTTATACTTGTAATCGAGTTCAATTTTAGTACAGTTTTTAAGTCCTTGTTCTCGCACTTGTACATTAGACCCAGTGGTGTAGTCGAGGGTATACGCGGGTATACGGCGTATACCCACTGAAAATTATTAGCTAGCACCGTATACCCACTGGAATTTGGTGAATAACGCGAGTATACGCTTCAATTTTTGCAAAAATGTGGGTATAAGACGCAGATAGCCCCATGTTTAAGTGCCGTTTCATCGTCATTTTTTTATTCTGAATAAAAAGTAAAGAAACTACCAACCTTCTGTTGAGCCTGAAGATCTACGACCAATGGCACTGTGTATCCGTAGCATACCATGCAGCTCCAGTGAATGTGAGAGGGCGTTCAGCGTGATGAATAACATTCAAACTGATGTCAGAAATTCTTTGCTTATTGCGACTGTGGGTAGCATAATGTTCATAAAAATCAATGGACCACCGCTAGCCTTGTTCGATTGTAAACCGTATGTGAAATCGTGGAAAATAAACCACCGTGGTGCCACAGATACACGTTCACGTCAATGCAAAGTACCAACATATGACAGCAATCTTCATGCACTATGGAAATATGTCATTCCAGTTCTATGTTGTAGACTTGTACAGGGTTGGAACTTGGAAATAAGCTGTAGCTACTATTCGACTGTACTATTCAATATTCTCTTTGGATTGATTGTTTTCAACATGTTCAACTTTTTAAAAATTCTTTCATGATGTCGTCAAGGTCTTGATATTTCTTAAGCTATTTCATTTGTGAGAAATACTTATTTTCAAATCAGTTTTCCATGCAAGAATTGATAACTAAATTCCTTAAAATCGTTTGTGGCCGGGGCTCTGCCCCGGACCCCGCTGGGGGAGCTTACGACGCTCCCCCAGACCCCAGTAGGTATATTTAGACTATTCTGGGACAACCACGCAATAACCACGTGACGTCACGACCATCGTATGAGTCATCAGGTGATTACGTGGGTTTTTATAACCAGCAGTTATAAAAGCTATGATTCATCTTATTCCTGTGCGTAGAAAAGACGCCTTTGTCTAACGAATCGATCGAGGACTATGACGTCGTTTACTTTTACCTGAATAGACGGTTTAGCCCCGATATAGATATTATCGATGCGAATATCGCAAACAACCTTACAACGCGTATTTATGAGAGTTTTAGGATCTATCGGTTCATCGTTTAAATCGTAAAATCCTGTAGTTATCTTAGGTGGCACATCTGGATTTCGTGATTTTTCATAGGCAGTTAAAAGTCTCGGATATAGAGTAGGGGGTATATCGGGAAGGACTTTACCTTTATCTTTCTTTCTGTAAAAAATATCCATTTGATCAACATCCGCATTCATTTCGTATTTA
The DNA here is from genome assembly GCA_963556255.1 of Allolobophora icterica. NCBI lineage: Eukaryota > Metazoa > Annelida > Clitellata > Crassiclitellata > Lumbricidae > Allolobophora > Allolobophora icterica. The sequence goes on from OY744604.1 coordinate 79,078,583, forward strand.
TTAAGCGCGTCTTTCACATCAGATTTTTTAAGATGTTCTTTTACCAGTTTTAAACACGATTCAAAAATTTCAATCGTTTTCGCTTCGTCTTCACCAACCATTCTATCGTACATGTTTAATGGTAAAGAATACGAGTCTAAGAGACCCGTTTGTGAAGATCGGTTTTCTTGAATCCCATAAGAATACAGCGGAGGAGTTTTTATAGATATTTTGTCGATTGTCCCATCGGCGTATTTGTACTTTAGAAATATGCGTTGAAATTTAGTTTCAGCGGGAGTAGACCTTTTTGTAACGTCTTCGAAAATAACATTATTAATATCAAAGTTTTTCCATGTGATTGCCATAGTATCTCTTTATTATATGAAAATTATTTTCTTTAAGTCGAAATAGCATTTTGAATAATCGTTTCACAACGTCATCAAGTTATCGTTATCCACCCAAGAATTGAACGAGTCTGAATATCCTAACCATTTAACGAGTGATTTCTTCCCACGTTTTCTAATCACTTTTTCGATCCTAAATATTTCTTGGGTCGTCTTCTGTAGCTCCTGTTCATAGAATGAGCCCCGTACCTCCTCACCGTTAGAATCAGTAATCTTATAAGTTGCTGGATTTGTATACTGAACTTGCGCAATTGTGAACATTTCCTCAGTCCATCTAGGTGTATATCCTTTTTCAAATATGTTTTTCTTCTTCGTTATCCTGACTTTATCTCCAACCGAGAATCTAGGCGCAATAGGCTGTGAAACCTCTTCGCCGTATAAATTCATAAATACAGTCTTTTCATTCGTTTTCATACTAGCCTTAGCAGGCGTCATTTTAATGGAACAATGTTTCGTATTGTTGTAATTACTAACCATTCCGTCTAAAACGTCGATATATCTTCTCGTCGAATTAGCTGTAAAGTACTTAAACATTTTATCTTTCATCGTCCTGTTCCATCTCTCGACAACGCAAGATTTTTCTTCATTCTCCGTAGAGTATAACCCAATCAAATTCTTAACGTCTTTGTTATAAAACTCTTTACCATTATCTACCCATAATTTAACGGGCTTTCGTCCACTCTCGAGTATCTTCAAGAAGCCGCTTGCTGTAGATTTCCCACTCTTATCGTTCAATGGCACGATCCATCCGTACTTTGAAAACACATCTATAACGGTTAATAGGTATTTCACACCATCGTTTTCTTTAGCGAAGGCTTGCATATAGACTAAATCAGCAGCCCATATCTCATCTATTCCACTAACGTACACTTTTCTCTTTCTAAAATGTTTTACTACCGGTTTATGTAGTTCATCCGCTAATTGATCTGTCCATTTCGGGTCGGGGCTTTTTTTAAACCTAACCCGAGACTCGATTTAACAGACAATATAGGTTTAACTACCGCTCTCTCCATACGCTCTCGGATAGTAGGATTAGGAATATTATTCAAATCATTAATCATTGCTCTATCGGCAACATTCCTAGAAGCCGTATCGGGGTGTCGATCGTAAGCCAAATCATGGTGGTAAGCTGCATTATCTACTCTGTTGATAGGCTTACTCCAATCTTTAGGAGTTCCATCAGGATTCAGTCTCAAATCCAACCTAGTCCCGGGTCCTGTAAACGAATGACCTGGAAGATGCATCTCGCCTGGATATTTAGCCCAAGGTAACTTTACGTTTCTAGTAACTGAATTCAACGAACCAACTACATCTCCACCTTTTACAGCGGCTCCTTTTACGAATTGAGTTTTAGTCGTTCCGCATACGACGCATACGCCTCGAAGCATGGGTCTATTATTTTTACTGACGGCGTTCTGAAGATCTCTTGTTTCGGTCTTTCCTTTACACTTTACGCAATACATTTCGGTTTTAATATAGAACTTTTATATATTTAAAATGGAAGTGAAAGACTTAACGTGGAACGATTTATCGTTGAAAAGATTTAATATCAACCTATTACCTAAAAGTATAAGGGGTGTAATAGTAGGAAAATCGGGATGCGGTAAGACGACGTTATTGTTAAACTTACTTTTGAGACCCGGATGGCTCGACTATGACAATTTGCAAGTATTCGGAAAATCTCTATTTCAACCGGAGTACAAAATTCTTAAGAAGGCATTCGAAGAAAAACTACCAAAAGAAACGATCATCGAGCTGTTTAACATTCGAGATGAGATAATGAGGTCTAATATTTCTCCGGCGTGCGTTGTAGAAGAGATAGCGAAACATTTAAGAGACAAGTCGGATATCGAATGCAGGTTTTACGAATCCGCGAACGATGTACCGGATCCGAGAGAGTTGAGCCGTGAAAAGAAGAACTTGATGATTTTTGACGATTTACAATTAGAAAAGCAGAACAAATGCGAAACGTATTATATTAGGGGCAGACATAGTAACGTCGACTGTTTGTACCTCGCCCAGAATTATTTTAAATTGCCTAGGCAGACTATCAGAGAGAACGCAAACTTTATTTGTTTATTTCCCCAAGACATGAAGAACGTTTCCCATATCTACAACGATCATGTAAGTACGGACATGTCTATAGAGGAATTTAAAAAACTATGCGTGGAGTCGTGGAAACAACCGCATCAATTCGTAGTTATCGACTTAACGAGTGAAAGGAGCAGCGGTAAATACCGTTGTGGATTAGATGAATTTTACATCCCCAATTCTGAATTAAAATAATATAATATACTAGTAAAAATGGAAGAACTCCTCGTGAAGATACAGGTGAACACAGCACAGACTGCGACTAACACGAATCCTAAATCGTCGTTTTACATTTTAGTGGGTAACGAAAAGGACAGAACCGCACGAATAATAACGAGGAACAATCCTGTAATCGAACTAGATAAAACCAAAAAGTATGAAATGGCTCTAGTCGATTTGTATACTTACTACGTGTTTCCTAACATAGACGCGAGCAACAACAACTTCAGGTATTCGCCGGATCATGGCGTGACGTGGTTTGACGTAGATATTCCAGAAGGGTCCTATGAGCTCGAGGATATAAACGACTACGTGAAGAAAATCATGAAAGAGAACAGCCATTACGACGTCTCAAACGAAGAATATTGCATTACGTTAGAAGCAAACACTAATACGTTGAAGGCGGTGTTAAACATTGCGCCGAATTATAAGGTTGATTTCACATCAGACAACTCGATCAGAACGGTCCTAGGTTTCACTCCCGGGACATATACGGAGGGTTATTTCGAATCGGAGAACATTGTGAACATAATGAACATAGACAGCTTTAGAGTAACTAGCGATATAATCGGAGGTTCGTACTCGAATGGATCGACGACGAACGTGATATATTCGTTTTTCCCTACCGTTGGACCTGGTTATAAGATCATCCAAATCCCAGCTAATTTAATTTATCTCCCCGTTACGATGAATACGATTTCATCGATGGAAACGAGACTTACCGAAAAAAAGGGAAAACTAATTAACATTAGAGGGGAAGCGATGTCGATCAAGTTTCATATTAGAGAAGTGTGAAGATAATTAAAAGTTTATCTTAGTTATATATAAAATGACTCAGTACACAAACTTCTATGTTAATATTTCGGAAGGACAAAAAGACAAGATTAAACGAGCGCTTGAAGCGGGAATCGATGGCGTCAGTATTAGACTATCTCACGATGATCTGGAGGGAGACCACGTTTTAGCTTTTACGAAAGCGCAAATTAAGAAAGTGGCGAAAGCTTACCAAGACGGAAAGGGCACGACGATCAAAATGAGTAAAACGCAATTTATATTTAACGCTAAAGTCGAAGGCGGTTTTATCGGAGCTATATTACCATTTCTAGCTACTGCCGGAAAATTTCTTCTTACAAGCGTACTACCTAGTTTAGCACAAGGCGCTTTAACGGGTATAGGTTCCGCAGCTGCATCGAAAGTTGTAGATAAAATAAGCGGATCGGGAGTATTGTATGTTAAAAAAGGGGACTTGGCTTGTAAAGTAAGACCGGATGGAAATGGGTTGTATCTGTCTCCGTGGCCGAAAGGCAGTTCGATGGGTGGGGGACTGTATATGAAAACGGGTAGTGGGTTGTATATGAAACCCGGTTCCGGGCTTATACTAGGGCCTAATTCGCCTTTCCAAAATATTCCGATTCTCGGTATGTTGTTTTAAAAACTTATCCTCGTATAAATAAAATGTCGGGATTCAACAGACCTATCCATAAATTTATAACGAGACCCACTCGTCGGATCGAAGTTAGAACCCAACCGAAAGAGGTGCGTTGGACGTTGAAAAAAGTGACGCATACACCCTGCAGACAACTAGGTGGACTAAGATGGGAGATTTTTGCGCAACAACTGATAACGATTCAACCTAGAGAAACAGCTACGGTGGCGCTAGGACTAGGTGTTCGAATGACAAAAGGATCGTGTTTAGTTTCGCTTAGACAGGAAATCGAAGCGAGTCTACGAGATGGAGTCGTTATCGGACAAGTAGAAGACATCGAAATTACTATTCAAAACGACTCCGATTCCGTAGTTAGTATAATCGAAGGCGATTCGTTATGTTTCGTTAATTATATCGCAGTTTAAAAAATTATATCGCGTTATTATAAAAAGAATGGAGATCCCACTGAAAATCGATGGAAGCGCCCATGCTTTCCGACTTTCGAAAATCACTTAAATTCAACAAGAGCTCGAGCGGGAACTCAAAAAAAGAGAGACTCTAGGTAAAAAGTATCGTAAAGGTGTTAGGATTATCAACGTAGTAGACGGTATATCGACTCTAGTCGCGTTGGGCTCAACTGCTTCGGCAATCACGGTTCTGTCTACGATAGTCGCGACACCTATCGCGATGGTTCTACAAGCACTGGCGGTTGGAGCGGGTGTTTTCAGCGTGATCGGGCGCGTGATCAACAGAAAGCTCACACCAAAGGCGGAGAAGCATGAAAATATTAAAACGTTGGCCGAAGCGAGACTCAACACCATCAGTCACTACGTCTCGAAATCTTTGGAAGACGGTAATATTTCGGACGAGGAATACTCGTTAATTCTAAACGAACGCGTGAAATTTAACGAAATGAAAGAAGAAATCAGAAAATCGAGAAATAGCGGAGAAACTATAGCCGAGTCGTTGAAGGACGCGTTTGCGAAATCGAAGGAAAACGTAAAACGTAAAACGTAGAACATAAACGTAAAAACGTACAAATTCACGTTCGTTCCATTTCAATGTTTTAACGCGTGTTCCAAAAACGCTTTAAAACATTATACCACTATTTAAAAAATGTCATTTCTAAAAATAACCGATCCCACCAAAAGAGACTTTATCGTTGAAGAGTTTCTGAAGACGAAGAAAAACATTCAACGAGATTATTTATCAGAGAAACTAGGCGATATAGGATTGCAGCGAGATTTGGTAAAGTTGTACAAGCCGATCGTGGACTCACAATCGACCATATCGAAAGAACAAAACGCTTTGTTGTCTACTATTAAGGAAAACTCGGCAGCCGCTCTAAAAGCGCTTCCCGCATCGATATCATCGTCGTTAAAAGCCATACAGCTTCCACAGTATCCCTCGATAGAGGCTTACGAGGATCCTATAGAAGACGTTAGAATGTTAGAATTAGGAGATGTGGCAACGAAATACCTAAGTCAATACACCTCTAAAACCAAGTCTACCGATACGACGTTCGGTCTAAATTCTAAAGACGGGAAATTTTATATCGGAGACACACGCGTATCGTTCCAGAACGACGATATAATAGTCGGAGAGAAGACTTATACAGGTACTCCAGGACTTTTGGAGCTAGTGACTATGACTAAACCGAACAGTTCGATTTACGACGACAACGATATGTCCGATTACGTCGAGATTCTAGACGCGACGAATGCGATGAGGCAACCTAACAATCCGAGTAAACCAAAATCGTCAAGAAGCTCTAAGTATAAAAACATCATTAAACCGATATGGGAAATGAAGACTGGAAAACAGACGCCGAAGACGGGTAAAGGAGTCGTCGTAATTCCACAAGATCCGAATGCTTTAGTAGAAATGTTGAGTCTGCGTTTCGCTAGCTACGACGCGGGTAATACGGGAGTAAGAAACGAGATCGTTGGTATATGCGATGAACTATTACGACAAAAAGAGATCAACAAAGAACGGTATAAAAACTTAATGTTGCGATTATAAAAATGCTCGTCATCGCTAATAGAAGAATTAAGAGAAAACACGTTATAGGAGGAGCGGGAATAATGGATACTATTACGGGAGTTTTTAAGAAGCTCTTCACTTCGGATGTCGGTAAACGAGCCGCATCATCCACCCTTAGCGCGGGTAAAGACGCCGCGAGAGAGTTGGCTAAGAAGGCGCTAGAAGTTGGAAAGAATACCACCGTCTTCTTCTTCTTCTTCTTTTCCTTCAGGCTCGAATTAATCCCTCTTTGGAGAGGGGTCAGCCACTCGGATCCTTCTCTTCCACTTGTTTCTTTCTTGAGCATCTTCTTTCTTCAGTTTTAGGAGTTTTAGGTCTTGTTGTATCGTGTCTTCCCATCTCTTCCTCTGTCGTCCCCGGCTGCGGCGTCCGTATACCTCTGCATTCATGATTCTTTTCACACAACTATCATCCTCTTTTCTCATTACATGTCCATACCACCTCAGCCTGGTCTCTCGTACTTTGTCAGTTATACATGCCACCCCGAGCTTCTTTCTGATGTCCACATTTCTTTTCCTGTCCTTCAGTGAGATCCCAAGTATCCATCGTAGCATTCTCATCTCTGTTCTCTCCAGTAACCCTTCATCCCTTTTTGTCAGCGCCCAGGCCTCTGCTCCATATAGCATCACCGGTCTTACCATTGTTTTGTATACCTTTCCCTTGAGTTGAGTTGGCATTTTGGCGTCACACAACACTCCCGTTAGTTCTCTCCATTTCTGCCAAGCCACCTTAATCCTGTTCCTGATGTCATGCTCGCAGCCACCCTGTGCATTCATGGTCGATCCCAGATATTTAAATGTTTCAACCTGTTTCAGTGACTTTCCTGCAATGTCTCTGATCTCAATTGCTTCCGTTGTTTTTGAGCAGACCATGGTTTCTGTTTTATTGATGTTTATCTTAAGACCCTTGCTCTCCACTGCCATCTGCCAGTCTGTAAAACGTGCTTGCATCTTCGCCTCTGCATCGTCCGCCAGTATAAGATCATCCGCATACAGCATGTCCCAAGGTACCTCTCTCCTTACATGTTCTGATATTGCATCCATCACAATAATAAACAGTAGAGGACTCAGGCACGATCCTTGATGTACACCCACTCGTATCTCGAATTCTCCTGTGTTGCCTATACTGCTCCTCACTGTTGTTCTTGCACCTTCATACATTGACTTTACCAAGCGCACAATTACCTCCGAGACTCCCTTCTTCCTCAAACTCCAGTAAACGACATCCCTTGGAACTCTATCAAAAGCTTTTTCCATATCCACGAAGGTCCAGTATCTTTTGTTGTTTCCTTCTAAAACCTTTTCCTGTACCTGTCTCAGTATGAACACTGCATCTGTTGTACCCCTCCCTGGCCTGAAGCCAAACTGGTTGTCATGTAGCTCAACCCGCTCTCTGATACGCCTCTCAATGATCTTTTCATACACCTTGAGTACGACCTCCAACAATTTGATTCCTCTGTAATTCCCGCATTCCAGCACATCTCCTTTCTGCTTGTATAACGCTAGTATTTCACTTTCTTTCAAATCTTGGGGTAGTTTTTCCTGCTTCATGAAGTTGTTTAAGATGACATATAACCATTCAACCCCATTTTGTTCCAGTACCTTAAACATTTCGGCCGTCATTCCAGATGGCCCCGGTGCCTTGTTGTTCTTCATCATTGCAATTGCTGTCTCAATCTCTTTATAGGTGATTTCCATCTCTGGTCCTGCTACAGGGTTGGTCTCCTGTAGAGGCTCCCTTGGGTTTTCTTCATTTAGCAGTTCCTCGAAGTATGTTTTCCATCTGGAGTTCCTCGAAGTATGTTTTCCATCTGGGTTTTCCATCTGAGTTTAAATAAACTTTGGAAAGAATACCACCGTAGAAGTTGGTAAACGCTTGATGGATAAAGCTGCGACTAAACTCTTAGCAGCGTTGGTTCCGAAGACGCCTGTAGTCGAAACGATACCAGCGCTTACGCGAGAGAATGCAGCTATCTTAGCACGGCTAATCGATAACGATGTAGGAACTACTGATATTAATAAGATATTAGCCGGTGACGGACTTTCTTCGAATGCCGTGTCCATTCGAGATCTCGTGCGTGGTCTCAACAAAAACGGAGCGGGATTCAAACTCGCGTGAGTTTAAATAAATAATCTTTAGTAATTAAAATGCAATCGAATATTCTAAACTTTACGGCACCCACAGAGGTCGATGAAGGAATCGAAAAATACGAATGGCACGAATACGAACCAGCGGCGAGAACGACTTTTAACACACCCGGCGAGATTCGCATAAATATCGAAACTCAAGATCTATTTTGCCATCCCGCCGAATCTTACCTGCTTTTCGAAGGTAGGCTAGTCAAAGCGGATGGAACAGCGTACGCTAATGCTAACGCAGTAGCCCTCGCGAATAATGGACTCTTGCATCTTTTCAGCCAAATCGCGTATTCCCTATCGAATCAAGATATCGAAACGGTATTTCACCCAGGCCAAGCAACGACGATGCTTGGTTTGCTTAAATATCCAGACGACTTCGCCAAAGCGCAAGGTCTTAATCAATTATGGTGCAAAGATACTGGGGCAACCGCGGTTATAGCGGATAATGTAGGTTTCGCGACTCGTCAAGGGTATCTTATTCAAAAACCAACGACTAAGGGAACGTTTAGTTTCGTCGTGCCCCTGAAACATATTTTCGGATTCTGCGAGGATTACGATAAAATAGTGTACGGTTTTAAGCACACGCTAACGATGGTTCGCAAATCGGACAACGACGCTATTTTTAGACACGCTACCGCGGATGCTGGGAAAGTCGACGTCGAGAAAATCTCGTGGTTTATGCCGCACGTTACTCCGGTGGATATGGAGAAGATGCAATTGTACAAAACTATCGAATCGAAAGCATCGTTACCCGTCGCATATCGAGCTCGACAATGCGATACTATAGGGGTTCCTCAATCCAATACTTTTAGTTGGCGTCTTAGCGTCAAGACGGCTCCTGAAAAACCTAGATGGATAGTCGTAGGATTTCAAACCGCTCGAAGCGATGGCAACCAAGAACATAACCCCTCGATTTTCGATCATTGCAACCTCAAAAACATGTACGTGATGATGAATCAAGAGAGATATCCGGCGGTCGACTACGACCTATCGTTTCCCAACCAGAAATTTTCGAGAGCTTATAGAGACGCGGCGTCGTTCAGCGAAAAGTTCTACGGAATGGATCCGTTGATTACGCAAAGCAACATCACTCCAGCCGATTACAAAGATCTATATCCGCTCATAGTTTTCGATGTTAGTAAACAATCGGAAAGACTGAAATCGTCGGTCGTCGATATCCAAATCAAAGCTACTTTTAACGCCGCAGTCCCCGCTGATACGCAAGGTTACGCGGTTATAATTTCGGATAAGTTGCTAAACTTCCAGTCGGATGGTCAGAAGATGAGCGTAGTGTACTAATCGTCTGTATGAAAATAAGTTTCTTGTTTAAAGACACTCTTGTAGTATATAAAATGAAGCTGCCAGAATTACACAAGTTAGCGAAAGAGAATAAGATTAAAAGCGTCACTCATCTCAACAAACCGGAATTGGTAGAGCTGCTGATCGAGAAAGGATTGATTCCCGCGGACAACTCCCTGTTAGGTAAACCGAAATTAACGAGAAAAGAATATCTAAAAGAATATCAAAAAGAATATTGGAAAGATCGTCGAAAAGAATATAATGACGATGGTAGATACGATAGATTGAAAGGTATCAGAAACAACCCGAAACGAGTCGTTATTTTTGACTTGGAAACGGGTGAGACCATCGAGTATTCGTCGATGCACAAAGCGGCTAAAGCTCATAGAGAAAACGCCCGACTAATATTGTATTATAACGGAAAAGTATGGAGAAATAAATACGAAATTATGGTGTACGATGGAATCTGCGAGATCGATAAAGAGACTTCGAGAGCATACGATGAAACAATCGATGCAGTTGCACACCCAAGCGAAGAGTGATACATTTTTAGAAACCTATCGTTTGTATACACGCGATAGGTTTCTACAGTTAAAATTACAGACTTAGTTTAAGGTCGTAAGAATGCCGCTGAAAAGTCTCTAGCTATTATGGGTGTGGCGATGGACGAATAAACGAATATCTCGAGGTAATCGGTACCGGTTAGAAAAACTATAGTACTACCGGTTGAATTGTTATGCGCAATTCCCGTACCCCCTCCACCCGCAATTTGCATGTGCGACACCCCGTTTTTATACAGGAAGACGTTAGCAAAAGCGGTATTACTCGCGCTACAAAATTCTATGTACGTCGTAACGATATAGTATCCGGCTTTACCAGGAGTGAAACGAGTCGGTCCTGTACTGTTATCACTACTATCGGTATTGAATCTTACACTATCGAAAGAAACTATTGTGTGAGTTGCAGCGAGTATGGCTTGTTGAGATATAGTGTAAACGCTAAACGCGGGTCCGACTGCGGTTGTATCAACATATTTTTTAGTCGCTGCATCGCCGTCGCCGCTGCGATCGCGTAGGCCTGTAATGTGCGCGCCATGCATAAAGATGGGCTTATGCACATTTATTTTAGAAGGAGGAGTGCCATCCATTGACTTAACCATCTCTATGATGGTTTCATTATTTATTCTAAAACTAAATCCATCCGTCGATTGCGATATAATCGGCTGGTTTAATCGACCTTCTATTTTATTCGTTGTATTTCCTAAAAATATAATAAAAGCTTTATTTCCACCTAAATCCTTACATCCCATCCTCCGCGTAAGCTCTCTACCGACGCTTAAGAGTAAGTCGCCAGTCATGGTATCACCGGTTTTAGACACTTTTAGATTATCGTCGGACGGTAAGTCGCCACGATTCGTTAACAAATCTATGGCTTGTCCTCGACTGACAGCCTCATCCATTGCTGCTTCTGAAATATTCGTTGTAGGTAGCCCTTTTATAGCGTGGCCGCTCATATTTAGATCTCCAGTCGCGGGGTTTGCTCCGTCCATTCGAAGGAAACTAGCATTTACTTGACTAAGAGTAACACCACCGGCAATTATTCTTTGCGTAGATCCTGAATCTGTATGTCCAAATTTATCTACTGGCATTGTTTTTTAATAAGATTATTTATTAGTTTAATGCAAGTCGTTTATGATTTTTTGAACTTCGCATCCGTCGTTCATCGCCTTCTTTAACACGTACAAACACAAATGTCCGCAAAACACTTCGTTATCCGGCTGTATTCGCTCGCTGTTGTAAAGCAGCGGTCTTTGGAGATATTTTATTAATTCCGTAGGAGGAGGCAGTCCATAGCTGTCGAAATATATTTTCTCGTTGCCGTTCTTTAAAAAGCTGACCCAGTGCTTGCCTACCCCATTAGAATCGTCTAAGTTCATTATCCCACACTCATTCCGTCTAGGTTTTTTCGGCAACTCGTCTCGTAAAAAAACGCCTCTAAAATTCGGAATATTCAGCTTCTTCGCGGCATCCAATAATTCAAAATTCGTTAACGGATGATTTGGAAGAACTACACCTTCAACATCTATGTTTTTGACAGTTGTAGAACTCATTTTACATTTCATCTAAATGTTTTATAAAGTAATACGCTTTTACTTCCTGCATTACGTATAACCAGCGATCTATTTTGTTTGATTTTTGGATATTTTTAACCGGTATCAAAGGGCGTATATTCTTCCAATTCATAGCTTTAAGAAGTTCTTCTTCATCTAGCAAGTTGAACGATGATATCGGTAAAACATGATCGTGGTGCCAAACCGAGCCGTAATTGTCCATAGTCATTCCTTCTTCTAACTGAAATTCAATCCATTTCGTAAATATTTCAAAGTCAACACCGATAAGTTGCCGCGTCGTTTGCGATTTCGACTTGCCTTTTAATGCTCTACCAAGCCTAGACCTCATATTTGTAAGTAGTTTAAACCCTAGGTCATATTGCTTTCGGGCTTTAGAATACGCGTTATTATATTTATGTTTACATTCCTTACATGTATTATCTGTCCCATCTTTACAATATCTATTTTTTGCATATTCTAATATATTCTTTTCTTTCTTACAACAACCGCAAACTTTTTTATCTTTTATTTCCCTAGTCTCTAGTCTCGAGTATTTTTGTTGAAGTTCCTTCGCCTTGATATTTTTACACGTTTTACAGCTAACACAATACCCGCTCCTTTTAGATTTATCTTTATGAAATTCGTTTAAGCTTTTTTCCATTTTACATTTGGAACACATTTTTAAGACTTCCATTTTATGTTAGTATATTTATTCTTTAAATAGTTTTCAATGAATAATGTCCATAAGCCAGCGTGCTTATACCATCAGCCGTTATCACTCGTTTGTCGTCGTCGGCCGACAGCGCGACCTTATTTACTTCTTCGGTGTAAATGTCGTGATGATACGATCTTATAACGTTCATTCTCCTCAACTGTTCTCTTCTCGTAAACACACACTCTTTGTAATCTTCGTGAGTTATCGTTTTATTAACAACGTTCTTCTTGACTCCTTTACACTTCTTATGATCTTCTCCACCCATCTTGTACGAGTACAACTTCGACCTCAAACCTACGAATTCTTCGATCTGTTTTCCTGCTGCCTCATCTTTGAACATACCGATCACTTTCTTATTCACTCCGGTTTCGATACACGATGGATGATCTTTCGGATACTCACTCGTGTCGAACCTACTTCTAATGTCGGGCGCTATATCGGCGTAGAAGTCTTCGGTCTTAATTTCATAAGCTAGAGAATCCGTATCGGTGAATAAAAGCTTAGCCCTATCTCCGTATTTAGTCTTGATGTAATTATAATGAAATTCATACATAATCGTCTTGCTCAAGTCTAAAATACACATACCGAGATATATAGGCTTGTTGTAATATAGTTTCGTACGTTTCATATGAATGGCGATTAGATTTTCATCAAAAATAGTTCGAGTGTCGTAGCTCGTTTTCGCCGCTAGTTTTATAGCTTGCTTCTCGCTGGAAACTAGTTTTATGTCTACTCGAGATTCTATATTTTCACACGTCTTCCCAAACACACTATTATTCATTAGTTTGAAAAAGTCTTTCTCGAAATCGTTGGTAGCTCTAGTCCTCAGGCTGGTATTTAGATCGATATAGGTTTTCAACCAGGCACTTTCTTCAAACTTAATTCCACGATGAATTTTGGTTATCTTCAAACCTAGGCTTTCGTACAGCTTTAAATTTTCATGATGGACTATGTACTTTACTTTATCGTTCAGGTTTGGAATGAGTTTAGGTACAGTCGAAAATTCGGGTGTAATATTCTCAGGGGCAAGAGGGTAGTCGTTGTGAAGATCGTGCAAATCTCTATGATATTCCAAGTCCACTTCTAATATACTCGGCGTTGATCTCCAGTCGTTTAGCTCATCATTACCCATCCACTTGAACCCGTGAGTTGGTAGATTCTTACACATAGCCCCTCCATACAAATTGTTAGCGTCTAAATAGGTTATAAATGATGAAGGCTTGCTGTCATCAAACGAGGGTATGTACTTATTGTTTGCCTGCCCATAACGATGTGAAATTGTGCTAACACCGCCTCTTATCCAGTGTTTAACCATTAGTATCATATCGTAATCGCTCAACAACTCCAACTCTACTCCAGTCAACTTTAATGCGGCGTCCCAAGCAAGCCCTGGAGAAGTATAATACCAAGCGGGGTCTAGACCATAGTTCTCGCAGCACACGTCTCTAAAATTCTCAAACACGTCGGCGAGCAGGAGAACATCGGACAGGTTATATAAATCGTGATATTCTCTGAACGTTTTAAATCCGAATTCGTTCCATACCGCTAGTGCATGGTTGTAGTCTTCATCGCTAATGTCCGAGTCGTTAAGTCTCGAATAGAATGCTGACTTCGGTGGTAGTTCTGTTTCGTTCAAGCGATCGATAGAATCGACGTAATCGTAAGCATACGCTCCTTTTCTAAACAAGAGATCGAGCTGATTACCAGAGTAGTGCTTGCTTATATTTTTACACTGGTCTTTACTTAGGTTCCTCGATAATGCGTCGAGACTCGAAGCCATAAATCGAAAACTATCGATGAAACGTAATTCATGTTTAACCTCTACTTCCTTATCTTCTTTACCCATAAACTTATCAACTACAACTTCTCTGCTAAATGAGATGTACTTCTCTTCATTGCAAGGAATGCAGTTAATCTTTTCGTTATCATCGCCTCGTAGTTTCTTTACGAATAAATGACTGTCGTATCCGGATAAATTATGTAGCAGTACCGGGATAAACTTAGGGACTCTATAGCGTAGATTACAAATTGTATGAGCGGCTCCTCTATATTTTCCAGTTAAATGACAGTGGTCTCGAACTCGATCATCGCCTAGTTCGCCTTCGCAAATGTGGCAAACAGTAGCCGAGTCGTATAGCTCCTTGTCTTCCTTCCTGAATATCATGTCTTTTGGAAATTTAAATCGCTTGTAAATATCTTTTATATCATCTATAAGAGTGTCTACAAATATCTGCGCTACATCATCGTCTTCGTTCTTCGCTGTGAATATTACGGGGGCTCGCGAATATAAGTCATCATCGAAACATTTTATGTAATAACAGAAAGAACTTGGAACGTGTTTTTGGTATTTGTTGGTGTAGGACGTGTTAGGATCTGGTTGACATGTGTCTATAGGTTTAATAAAACTTTCGAAATCGGCGTAAACTACAAAGGGGACCCTCATCTTTCTATAATAATTTTTAAAACTCAACATAGTTCCTGGTTCTGGAAGTTCTATCTTTTGCACCTCGTGTTGGGAACAGTACTCGGTGTGTTTATGAAGCGAACCTAGCTCTCTATATCCCTGCAAACATCTTTTACAATAGTGCATCGAATTTACAGATTTTTCTGTTCGTGCCGCCATCATTCTATTAAAGTTCTTGATCCAGCAATAATGCTTCTTTTCTCCGTCGGAAATAAGCAGTAGATCTACACAGATATCGCTTTCGTGCTTCGATATATATAATGGATATACATCCTTTTCATAGCCGAATACGTTAACGCTAACGTTATTATGACGCTCAAACTTATTTATTACGTTAGCATCAGCAGCGACTGGGAATTCAATACCACTCCAATCGAGTTTCTTAGATTGTTCTTTTAGATCTCTAGTGATTCTTTCTGGGTGGTCATCTATCAGGTTCAGCGCTCTAGTAACGCACCACTTGAAACATTCATCGTCGTTGTTTTTCAGGTTAATAATAGCCTTTTTATTGGCTAAATACTCGGGAAGCGGAATATAAGAACTGCCTTTCAATGGCTTATATACCACTGTATCGATATCCAACTTCATAACGGTTTTAAACCTCCAATTACTACCTCTCATCTGAAAACTTGCCATGCTCTCCTTAATTTTATCCACTGCGTTGCTATATATTTCACACACGTCGGTTGCGTCTAAAATGATATCGGTCTTTGATTTAAAATTAGGTTCGGCTTCGACTTCTTCCCCAGATTTAATATCTACCTTCTTCATTACGCAATTAAGATTGAATTGAACTTTTACCCCACGATTTTTCGCTAACAGACTGACTACCTGAGGTCTTACGGCATTAAGAAAAGACGTGGCGTCGATTCCACCGAATCCATCGATCGTGTATCGCTTAGTAAAACCCTTAATAGCTTTCGCGGTCTCTCGGATTTCGAACTTGTTTTTATTATTTTTACTGAAAATACTCGAAACCCTCGACTTCAACGATTCCAATTTATCGTTGACGGTCTTTTCTATTTGAGGAGGCACGTAACTAATCAACCAATCTGAAAAAGAATTAATTTTAGACCTCACCTTATTCCCCATTTCAGTCAAAACGTTTTGGCTGAAACGAGATTTCCAAGTATTAGACGGAGGCGTATACTTACCCGGAGTAAGCGTTGGAACCTTAATGTCTGGAACTGGAGCGTCTAGCGGGTTGCTCGCAGACCTCGGCGACATTAATGCTACGAGTTCCGCTTTTCGCAGTCTCGAATAACCAACCATACCTCTCTCTCGAGCGATATTTTGTAGTTCTTTGACGGTCTTCGTCGAATAGTCCATTTTATTAAGGACATTTATTCCTTTAGGTGATTTCTTGAAATCAGTTCGAGTATCCATTTTATTATGGACATTCATGCCTTTAAGCCCTTTCGTAAAACTAGATTACTAGATACTATAGGAAATTCCTAACCAACGTAATCACCTGATGACTCATACGATGGTCGTGACGTCACGTGGTTATTGCGTGGTTGTCCCAGAATAGTCTAAATATACCTACTGACCCCCTAGTCAGATTTTCTCAAACACTACAATTTACAGTATACCCACTGCTGATTTTACCACTACACCACTGATTAGACCATAGTACTTGTACATATACTTGAAACCTGAGTATACTTGTACTCGTACTTGAGACTTTACATACATATGTGACAAATGTTTTTAATGTGGAAAAAAGCTTATGAATAACTGATAGGCTTTTACATGCACCCGGATAAGTTACCTGTTAGCTTACGTAATCGTAATGGTGACCTTCAAATTCTAAAGCTATACCGGTACTTTAAAGGTAAGCACAGGGTGCTAGCTCATTCACGAGCTCTGCGTCATGTCCAGAGATATTCAGTGGAGATCCGAACCCGTTGCCAGAGACCCAGAGGATTTTTAAAGAAATTTTCACTGGTGGGGAATTTTGAAAAAGGGCATTTTCGCGCGTAATTTTAAGTCAAAAAGCACTGAATCAGAGAAAATTTTCTGAGCTGTGGGCCACAGGAATAATTACAAATAATTTATTTATTATAATATTTTATATTGTTTAATTTATTATTTGATGTCATAATTTAATTTAATATTAATTTAATATTTAGTAATATTATATAATTGCCTAATAAACAAGAAACATTTAGTACAGCCATTTTCTGCTTTAACAAGTACCTTTACCTGAATATGGTCCATTCTTCATCAGTTGAAGCTTCCTAAGAGCACCCCCTCAAAGTCCGACCCACACCTCAAAGTGGTGAGGGGGTGTTAACAGCCAAGTAGGGATTGCCTGCAGAAGCTATACCATCAGTGGTGAAGGCGTATGCTGAAGTACCACCTAGCACCTAGGGCGCTTCGCGAGGTGGGAAGGCTCTGCAGGAACCCTGAAAAGCTGGCTAACGTGGGCGGCGAAGGCCTGGGCAGCAGCGGGTCTTGCATCGGAGATTAGGCGGAGGATTGCGTAAGCGACAACGGCTGATCAACGAAAGGCTGGTCTATGGTGGTATACACACGATGGACCTCCACTGCAAGGTGGAAAGGCAGGGGAATCTACCACCTCATTCTTCCCAATGAGCATTATGGACGGTTTTTTGCAGAACTCATACCGGCTCGGACCTCGCCCGGGTCAAAAAGGTCCGCGTCATCTGTTGAGCAACCAGGGCAGGGGCGAAAAATCGGCTACTGGAAGAAAAAAACAACAGCGGCGGGTTAGTACAAACAAGGAGAACATTAAGGATAGGAACATGGAACGTGAGAAGCATGCTCCAACTGGGGAAGGTGCAAGTATTGGGAGAGGAGTTAGAGAGGAATAAAGTGGACATATGCGGTTTAGCAGAAGTACGGTGGGAAGGTCAAGGACACTTCACAACTAGTGATGGACACACAATAGTTTACTCGGGTGGGGAGCATAGAGGTCAGAGGGGTGTGGCGATATGGATAAGTAGGAAGATAGGAGGGAATATAGAGGAATATCGAACAGTGAATGACAGAATGATGATGGTTAGGGTTAATGAAAACCAAGGAACATCAGTATTATAGGCTACAAGTGTATGCACCTACGACAACTAATACTGAGGAGGACGTCAATCTTTTCTATGAAGAGGTAGCAAGGATGATAAGGAGAATACCAAGAAGAGACATTTTGATAGTGATGGGGGATTTTAATGCAAAGGTTGGGAAGCAAATGACGGATGAATATGCAACGGTAGTGGGAAAAGGAGGACTGGGATCAGGAAATGAAGCGGGGGAAAGATTGGTTGATTTCTGTTTGGACAATGAACTGAGGTTATGCAACACATGGTTTGAGCATCATCCAAGGAGACTATATACATGGATATAACCGGATGGGATTACAAGAAACCAGATAGATTATATCGCTATAGCACAGAAATGGGCAGGTAGCATTAGAAATTGCAGGGTATACCCAGGAGCAGATTGTGACTCGGATCACAAGTTGATAATAGCAAAACTAAAGATCAAACTTATAAAAAAGTAAAACATGGAACAGACAAAAAGGTTGAATATAGAGGAACTATACGGACAGAAGGCGGAAGAGTACAATGTGGAAGTCAAAAACAGATTTGAAGAATTGGGGATGTGGGAAGAAGAAAGAAAACCGGATGAATTATGGGAAGATACAAAAACAATATTAATTGAGGCGGCGGGGGCAACTATTGGATACAAGAAGAAACAGAAATGTAAACCTTGGATAACAAATGAAACGTATAAACTAATCGTGGAAAAAGGGAAGCAAGGACAAGAGACAAGGAGAGATACAGGGCACTGAAAGGAGAGGTACAGAAGAGAATAAGACAAGATAAACAACAACAAATTGAGGACATGTGCGAGGATTTTTAGGAATCCAATAAAAGGGGATACAAGAAGGGTCTACCAAGCAGTAAGGACTCTTACAGGGAAGTTTAGACCGCAGCTGACGTGCATAAAATCAAAAACAGATGAAGAGATTACAAAAAGAGAAGAAATAGTGGAAAGATGGAAGGAGTATTGTGAGGAACTATATGACGGTGAGGATGCAGGTAAAATAGAGGGAGAGCACGCAAAGGAACCTGCACCTTTGAGATCAGAGGTAGAACGCGCGATAAAGGAATCAGCAAGAAGCAAAAGTGCGGGGCCAGACGAAGTACCAGCAGAGTTATTCAAGTTCGCGGGAGACACGGCAACAGACAGAATGCATAGGATATGTGTAGAGGTGTGGGAAACGGGGGAATGGCCAGGGGATTGGACGAAGTCAATATTCATACCGATTCCAAAAAGTGGAAATATGAAACAATGCAGGAACTACAGGACAATAGCATTGGTATCGCATGCGAGTAAAATCTTGCTGAAGATCATATTGGAAAGGATAAAAAGTAAGGCTGTTGATTAATCGCAGTTAACGCAAGCGATGAACGCGTTAAATTTTCTGGACGATTAACGCGATTAAAAAATTTAATCGCGATTAAATTTTAATCGCAAACACACAGTTTTGGATAGGAATTTACAGAACACTGCTCTGCGTGAGGTACTGCCGAAACCAAAAGTCTTTGGCCGAGATTGGGCTTAATTCACTCAGTTGTATTGGGCGAACTCGTAGGCAACCAAAACAATTTCCTGTTAATGGCGGTGTAGACTAGTTATCCAAATGCGTCCTTTCTGTTAAAGTTTCTGTGCATGTAGTTTACTCTTCATTCGCATTATATCTTTTAGCGGGTTATTAATCATCTATAAAATGTCGGGGGAAAAGAGCGAGAAAGAAGTCGAACGATCTATAATGAACGTTCGTTTATTTTTAAAATGGCAGATACGTAGGTGCACCTAAGACACTTGCAAAGTTAGCGCAGAAATATCTAGGGTCGGCAGCAACTACTGTTCCGTGCGAAAGACTGTTTTCTGCTGCTGGAAACATTCTTAATAAGAAACGTTCATCACTCTCACCTGACAATGCGAACAAGTTAGTCTGTCTTAAAACTGGCTGAAACAGGACTTATGAAAAACAGAAAGTGGACGAACTTCGTAATTCTACATATATGTTAATAAAAACTGGACAAACATTGACGTTTTCTTTAAATTCACTGCTGTTTACTATCTGTAAACAACGATGCTCATGATGCGATTAATCGCAACATTAATCGCGATTATTTTTTTTTATCGCAAGATTGATCGCGATTACAATTTTTAATCGTTGAACAGCCCTAATAAAAAGTCGTACAGAATCAGAATTGACAGATGTACAGGCAGGGTTTAGGCGTGGTAAAGGGACAAGAGATCAGGTGACGAATCTTAGAATTATAATGGAAAAGATGAGAGAGCACCAAAGACCGCTATACATGTGCTTTGTCGATTTTAAGAAAGCATTCGATTGTGTGTCACATGAGCAATTATGGCTATCGATGGTTGAAATGGGATATCCAGCACACATTATCAACCTGATAGCAGAACTGTACAGGAAACAGACGGCAAAGGTAAAATTCGGAGGTGTACTGTCAAGTGAGTTTAGAATAAGAAGAGGAGTCAGACAGGGGTGTGTAATTTCGCCAACTTTATTCAACATAGGCCTACTATCAGAAATGGTAATGAGGGAGGCTCTGAGAGGATACACAGGAGGCATTCAAATTGGAGGAAGGAGGATAACAAATCTACGATATGCGGACGACATAGTGATAATGGCAAGCACGGAAACGGAACTGCGGGAACTGGTGTCTCGTTTGGACAGAGAAGGACGAAAGAAGGGCCTGGAGATCAACATGAGCAACACAAAGTGTATGGCGCTGACAGGGAAGCAGTGCAACATCAAAGTACAAGGCAGCAGGATAGAACAAGTGGGAACTTTCGTGTACTTAGGCTCACTCATAACAGAACTTACAGAAGACGCGGGGTGTAGCAGGGAGATAACTTAGTATAAGAACTGCAAGAGGACCTGGAATAGGAGCAGATCTGAATAAATTGTGGAAAAACCATAACATAAAAATTACCACAAAGTTAAAGTTAATGAGGACACTTATATGGCCAGTGATGATGTATGGCTGTGAGAGTTGGACAATCAAAAAGAGGGAGGAGGATAGAATAAAGGCATTTGAAATTAAATGCATACGATATATCCTTGGAATATCATGGACAGAAAAGAAAACAAATGAATGGGTACTGGAGACGACGGGGGTGGAAAGGAACCTATTGGAATCAATCAAAAGAAGAAAGATGTCATACTTTGGGCACATAATGAGGAAACAGGGAGATTGCCTAGAGAAAGAAATTATGCAGGGAACGGTACCGGGAACAAGAACAAGAGGAAGACCAACCCTCGTATCGAGGACGGTTAAAGAGAGAGAGAGAGAGAGAGAGAGAGAGAGAGAGAGAGAGAGAGAGAGAGAGAGAGAGAGAGAGAGAGAGAGAGAGAGAGAGAGAGAGAGAGAGAGAGAGAGAGAGAGAGAGAGAGAGAGAGAGAGAGAGAGAGAGAGAGAAGAGCACCATCTCTGCATGTCAGTATGTCACAATGGACTAGATCATCTCGCTAAAATTGTTTCTGCAAAGTTTGGTATACATACAGGATATCGTCCATTAATGCAGATATCCAAATTTGTCTGTCACTCCACGTCTTTGTGAAACCTCGAACTTCAGCCTTCTCTTTATGTTCCTCACTTTGCTCTAGTTTATTCCACACAGCCTTGCAGCCATGACTGTTACCCAATATATAGCTATCGCATCAATTGTACCTGATGCTGAGCGAAACGTACTTCACGATGTCGAGGAAACTGTTAGGCATCGTTGAGCTTAGAATGAAGCAACTTCGTCTTATTCTTCGATGTACGAAAATATGTGGCTTTATGAGTTTTCAAGATTTTAAGCCAAGGATGCTAATCGCTTCCCTTCTCCCATTCCTTATGCAGTTTCTCTCGATCTTTAACGGCACTGTGTGCTTCAAATTGCAAATGATCTACTGTTAACTTTAAACGATCTTCACCATTAGCTCTGACACCAATTGCGATGGGCACAGTGCCGTTTCTCAAATAACCTACTTTTTGGCCTCATCTATGTACTGAAGACACAATTTAAAAGACACATGCACACGCTTCTTTGAATCTTTAGTTGGGTCAAATATCTCTAGTTCATTGTTGTTCCTTAATAAACTATTCAAGTCTAGTTTTATTCCTTTGTAAAAAAAACACTGTTTCTTTTGTTCTGAACTTTAAATCGATTAACTGATGTCAAACTTGTCGGTTGACTAGTTGACAAACCTGCTTCGGCAAGTTGAATAGGGGTCCGGTCATGGAACGAGATACCTACATCAATCCGCCAACCAGGGATTGTTTTAACGTGCAATGATACACAAAATGTGCAGTGATAAAAGGCTGTTAACTGCTGTTTGTGCACGAAAAGAATTCTAATTCATAATTATTTATGATTTTTATGCGCTCTGGCGCTCGCCATGTGCAGTGATAAATTTTCCTTAAAACATGCCCTGCCGCCAACTATCCAGCCTCCAGTTATTTAAACGAAAGTTCCGTTCTTTCCTAATTGACGGAATTATGGAACCCCATAATATGCCAGCACCATAGTCATTTCTAACACCCTATATAGTCATGGTCAGGTGAACGATCATTATCTTCCATGCGTGATGTAGTGTCTTTAGTTAAGTTAATAGTTAAGATGTTTCTTTTACTGTTGATATTTTGTCTACCATACGTGTGCATGATGTGGTGTCCTTGATTATGTTAATGTTTTTCGTTTACTTTTGACACTTTTGCCTACGAACAATTTAGGCCATCCCTTTCTCTGTAATATACTACTTTGGTGGCCCTATCTAGCGGGGTCTGCGATCCCTTCGGGGGTCTCCAGTGTAACCCAGGACATACTGTTTCATTAAGTATTATTGTTTCAATGTATTTTTGTTTCTCTGGATGGTTACCGAATAAAAAACTGAACTGAACTGAACTGAACTGAAAGATTTCACGTCTATACTGTGGCAGACTATTGGTGACCAAAGAAATATAAATAATAAAGATTTCACGTCTGCTGTGGCAGACTATTTTTGACCAAAGAAATATAAATTATAAAGATCTCACGTCTGCTGTGGTTTGCATTTACAGTATATCATATGCATAAGGTCACACAAATGACAAAAATAATTATTTGGGACTAAAAAGGGCACAATTCACTGGTGGAGAAAAGGGCAGGGACTGGTGGGGAATTCGAGAGGGCTGGTGGGGAATTTCCCCACCAGTCAACATGTTAAGAGACCAGAGAGAGGAGGCAGAGAAGCTGCTAAGACGGTTTCGTTGAGGACGACGAAACAACGGCTACTTACTAGTCTCCTGCTTCTTCTCATGGCTAGATTTGCTGCATCATTCATTCATCAACTCAGTGATAATGACTTCACTGACCGTAAACGGTCGGTGGGAAGATAAGACGGCGAGGAAGAGGACCGCCACGCTGCCTCAGGGCTAGTTTAAGGGACTGCTCTTCTTCTTCTTTATGAACTTTCATCTGAAATTTAATGTTGTTTTCTTTCGCCGCAGTTAGGCCCGGAGCGATAATAAGTATGAGTTTTAGGTACACAATTTAATGTAGCTTACCACGTGATGCAAGGTGTACTTAGATTTTATCAGTGATGTGTTTAAAGAGAGTGCAAGTACTTGTGCTTAGATTCCATTTCGATGCGTAAAAATTGAGCATCGTTGTTATCGAAAAAAACTTTAGTTATCCAAAATACTTTAATCTAGAAATCACTTTGAATTAAATGATTCAAATCAGCTCATATTAAATCATGAATAGGTCTCAATGACAAAGTCTATTACACGTCTTCTGTCGTCTGCAACTCATTGGTCGTCTGTTTTTATTGGCCCTATCTCAGCAATATAGTCTGAACTCCTAGCAGTCTATTGTACGCATGCCATCTAGTAACTTTGAGTAGAGATGTATGGGCACATCATTCATAAAGTTTCACATTTTGAACAAGTGTAGTCTTGCAATTGAAAGGTCCTACTATTCAGTTGATGAGTCCAATACTGACCTAACTAATAAACACTTTTCACCTTAGATGAGAGATAGACCAGGCCCATATTTCAAGACCAATGCTCGCGCGAGAGAAAGCACAAAGACTAGAAATGGAAATAGCATAGATATAGAGAGACAGACAGACTAACAGAGATAGATAGATGGGCAACTATCTACTATTGCTATGGGTAGCTCAATGAGTAGCACTGAGATCACTTATATAGCTTGCCCTTATGATTATTCAAGTCATAGGAGCATCTGAGCGTATTTTACGTTATGGAGCATAATCAGCATAAACACTAGGCCATATGGTTCTATTGGCACGAAATGGCCTAAGACACAGGACCTTCTAAGATGGGCCATGCATGGCTAAGCAAAATAATTTATGAACAGCGCCTTAAGACACATAGTTTGAGTCAGTCAACTTACAAGAATAGTAATTACATCCATAAAATATTGCTCAGACACTACTGTGGCCAGATTGAAAATTTGCAAACTGTTTAATTTCAAGCACGTTTAGTACTACTACATGCAAACACATTTGTAGCGTTAATACAAAGACCCATGTTACTGCCTGGTGTCTGACTGCAGCCCACAGTGATAATGATTCTGAAAGAAGAATTGATTACAAGTAATTTATTGGCCATGTGTGGAATCTTTTAATCACATCTAGTGTAGCGTTGGGAGTGTTACTTGGCTGAATCTAGTACGATTGATTGGTGTATACGGACTTCATCAACTTGGTTGTGTAAGAGTTGTAACGAACACAGATAGAACTAAGCTAATATTGCAATACTATTACTTTATAATTAAATTTACTTTACATTACTTTACTGAATTTATTTCACTTGATTGCCCTATCTTTGCTCTGCTTCACTTTACTTTATTTTATCCTACATTATGTTAATTTACTTAATCTTCTGGTCCTTATATTCGACTCCCATGTTGGGAATTAACAAGCAATAGGGGGCTCGCCTTAGCGGGACACCATCCCTTCTGGGTCTCCCGTTGTGTCCTATTAATATTTCCGATCCTTATCATTCAGGTTTATTTTCTTTCATTAAAAATTCAGGCTCAGCACATACCAATGATACCAATCTAAGGAACATATATTATTGTGTTGAAAATTTGGTAATCTTATGTATTAAAATAAACATGTTAATATGAGAACTTAAATTAGTTGTGTGTATTGTTGTTTAATACAAACAGTGATTTACTAAAATAGTATCTGTTAAACGGTAAAGGATTCTGTAACGGATTAAACAACCTGATGTTAAGGAACGAATGTAAATCAAATGTGTGGACCAATAAAAAGCGTTCTGTTCTGTTCTGTAATGCAACAAAAAAATATGCATATGCACGTGTAACAAGGGTAAATAGCACATGCAGTAACAGACGTGAACGTCAACAGGACCCAAAGACACACTTACAGAATAGATATTCTAGATCTTTTCGGGCTTTAATGGCTACAATAACAATAGTTTGAAAAAAATATAGTACCACTTATTTTCTGCGTTACTTTAGGCCACATGAGTTTCTGCTCTTTTCAGACACTGTTCTCAAGAATCTCGGAGGAAACCAGAATTGTGAGTTATAATTATAAATAGATTCATGTAACGCCCTCTAGACAGAAAGCAATTAACGATTATAAATGCATTATGACTAAGAAAATGGCAGTACATTACTAATAAAAGAGGTAATTGTTTAAACGACAGCGTATGATTATTCATCCAGTTGCAATGGAACACCGGTAATTATTTAAACCACGATAACATTGTAATATGCCACGTGATGTTGAAACACGTAAGTGACTCAGATGGTTATTCTTTAAGTTAAATATACTTGCATAAAGAGTTGAATATTTAGCCTGTTTTTCCAATGTCAGTATGTATTCGCATGAGTGCGCGCGAGAGTTTTTGGCAGGCTTTCGAGTATGCATAAGTTTGAGTGAATAAGGCTTGCGGGACGTGTGCATTGAACTATTATAATTTATGTTGCTGAGTAGATGCTAGTTTATAATTAAATAAGCACATAGCGAGCAGGCACCTGAAGTGTCCGTCATCTCCTGCAGCGATACAGAAGGAAAGTTCCATGCAGGCGGGTTTGCGTAGTAATTAATTCTTAATTAGCAGTTTCTATGCCGTCGTATAATGCACAATGTATCAACCGATGAAGCACCAAAATGTTGTAGCCAAGCCGTAAGTCAGAAGGTCAGTCCGCCAAAATAGAGTGACAACCCATGGCGATTAAAGAATTTGAAAAAGGTAAGTCTTAGCAAAAAGAACGAAATACCACAAGTGACTGACGAGAACTCACCGATACTTTAAGCGACTGCCAAAGTCTAAGTCCATCTACCGGAAAACCTCATTCATGACACGACATATGAGAATGAGACTCGAGAACGAACGATAGAACGTGTTTTATGCATAAGAATGTAAACTATTGTTTATATATTAGGCCTTTTAACCTATACGAAGATGCATCTATCAAAGCAACGACTATATGTAACAAACTTGCATTATATTATGTATTGCATATAGTTTTTAAATGATCCCTAAGTCAGCTTCAGATGTGTAAATGACGGGAAGAAATTAAGTTCGAGATTTCAACTCCACCTGCACCCCCTAGCCAACTCAGCTATAATGAGTACATTGACCGTACACGGTCAGTGGGAAGATGAGACGGCGAGGGAGAGGACTGGTCACCCGCCCTCATAAGCCTAGGCTAAGCAAATGAAGTCGTTAACACTTCACACCCATCGCAGCTTCAGGGCTAGCTTAAAGGACTGCTCTTCTCCTTCTTCTTCTTTCCCATCCAGCGAATGCTAGAGCACAATAGTGTGCTTGACATGCAGCAGACAACGTTTTCGGCAATTTAACCACCAACAAAAGCCACCTAGCGACTGGTAGGCCCGACTGGGGCGTGCATAATAAGTGACCAACATAATGCAGCAGCTAATGTTTCGCATAGCTATTATACGGGGCCTACCACATAATGTATTTTTCAAGAAATAAATATGACAAATATAATTTAGGTCAAATCGAGGTATTAACAAATCCGATAGAGACAGGTTGAAGTTTTATACGAGTTTCTCCGCCAAATGGTATTTGCAATTTTTTTTAATGCGCGTAAATTTTGGATTAATCATTCTGAAATTTGTAACCTTATTTCCGTTATATAGGCCTATCAGTTAATAGAAAATGTTGAAGAAGTCCATTCCTAAGAAGTGGACCATTTTCTCTGCCGAGGTCACATACATAGAACAAGAAAAAGAACAGTCCCTTATGCTATAGGCCTAGCCTGTGAGACAGCTATGTATAATTGTATATGAATTGTCAGTGACATCATTTTGTTAGCACTGGCTTAATATGAAGGCGGGTCGCCAGTTCTGTCCCTCGAGGTGTTATCTTCCTACCGACAGTGCACGGTCAGTAGGCCTACTATAGTTAAATTGGCTAGGAGTGCAGTTGGAGCAGAAATCTCGAAAAATTTCTATCCGCTCCCGGGTTTGAACCTCTGATCATTGATTGACAGTGCAGCACGCTAGCCAATATGCTATCGCGTACCTGACGGATAACCGGTTATTTGTACAGCCCCATTTTGAACCTACAAATAATCCCGAAGCATGTTACTTATCAAATCAGTTGGGACTTAAATTAAATGCATTTAATTCTGAAATAAAGACAGTAATACATAGAAGACTAGATTCAATGATGTTCATAGAATAGCTGTTGCAACGTAGTACATGTGTAGGCCTACCATGGGCACGACGTTCCAAAGCCAACCATCCTCCGCAGTCATTCATCTGCATGTCTGCATTCCAGACCTTTAGATTTGACTCGATTTTGGTAACAACTATGCCGAATGATAATCCAAAAATACGCCAACGTCCCGAAAACCTCCATCGATTTAAAAGTTAACATCTTGAAATGAATGCCTGTATGTTACGCTTAGCAGTACTCACCTAGCGAATGGTAGTGCACACGCGTTGACCAGCATGTAGCAGACACTGCTTGCGAATTTAATCATCAGCAGTAACCACCTAGCGACTGCTAGAACAGACTGGGGAGCGCAAAATGAGTCACCGACATAACGCAATAGACAATGTTTCGTGAATTTAACGATCAGCAGTGGCCTCAATGATCATGCGGTCGCCGGTTCGACTCCGTGTAACGAACCTGGGCAAGTTGTCTGCGCACATCGTGCCTCTGTCACCAAGCAGTAAAATTTGGTACCGGCCTGAGCTGGGAAGTAAACGGCAAGCCTGCGATATCACTGGCCCCGTGTTCAGGACCTTGGGATCAGTGTTTAATCTAGACGTCTTTGGGGGGGGGGTAAAGTTCCCCCCCAGGATTGATGTTTCCGCCCCCAGAGGCCGGCAATATTATAATGTTGAGAGCTTTTGGGGAGGCAAATTCCCCCCCCCCCAGGATACATGGTGATATATGGTTTCCCCCCCCCCCCAGAGGTGAGTAAGGTACTTGTGTAGTTGCTTGAGAGGCAAATTCCTGGATGAAAGTTAGAAAAATCTGGATGAAAGTTGAAAAAGTCTGACAAATTGGCTGGTCCCCCCAGAAACCTGGTTTCCCCTCCCAGAAGAGGGGGACTAGATTAAACACTGCTTGGGATTCGTCCATTTCCGGCTCAAGAGCCTTGAAAAGGATATATGAGCGCCTCTCCTACGGGCGCTGAGCCCATGGTTGTCTTCACTTTTACTCTTTAGTGGCCTCCTGGCAAATGGTGGCGGGCACACGAGTGACCTATATGCAACTGTGTTAGCCAATTACAAAGACGCCTTAAAAGCAAACGAACAGCCGTTTTAGCTCAGTGTATAATGACAATAATTATGCCCTGTAAGTCAGATGAGTTTCCAGCCCCTGGCTTATACAGATCAGCTATCAACACCGGATTTACTATTTACGCTTAAATTAATAATGATTACCTCCTAAAAATTCCAAAAATGTTTCTTTTGTATGTTACTTTACTCGTATGGTTGACAGGTACGTTGTATGTTCTTTCTAGTGTTTCGTTAGCTGCTAATATTAGGGCCTACGTAAATTGTTTTTTATGCATTAGTAAAACAGTTTTAGCAGACAATACCAACATTTAAGGTCGCATTTATTGGCGATCACAGGCTGACACATGTAGCGGAGTTGCAGTTTCCTAAACATAGCAGTTGAACTCTATGAACCCTTGCAGCCAAAAACCTTATGCACGGAATAATTGGAAACTGTTTGTGGTTAATAATTGCGTTGCGAACATATCGGCCCAGAAATTTTATATGGGGGATCCAGTTACGTGACGTTTCTACAAACGCCAAACACAATACAAACTCCTTTCATACTCTTACAGTGGGGTATCTAGCCGAGGGGTACTGGAATTCAAACCTACCCAGGAAAAGACCATTAACCTTGGGGTATGCATAGATGAAATTAGCTTTTTAGCTGATCCCCTACCACCACCACATCGGTAACTACTGACTCTCATCTGTCCCGTCTTGTTTTCCCCGAGACCAAGGCCTTGGTCTCGAGTGCACTCGAGTTCGTTTTTAACAGTCTTGGTCTTGGTCTTGATGTTCAAAGTCTTGGTCTTAGTCTTGGTCTTGAGGTTCAAAGTCTTGGTCTTGATCTTGCAAGACCAAGACCGATACTCGACTGTAATATGAACTGTCATGTAGCAAAACTCAAGAATTAAAAAAAAATTATCAAATAATTACTAATACAATTGTTTTAGTATTTGCACAGTGTCAATGAGGCTTCATTGTTGTTTTGGACAATTATTTTTGACTTTCGGGGAGAATTTAAAATAACTGACGATTTGTACATTTACATCCAGTGCTTGAAAACCTGTTGTTTCTGCCAGCGACTTCAGCACCTGTAGAACGTATTTTTCAGATGGCGAATTTTTTTTGAAACCCCGCGGGGCACGTCTTGGGCAGAAAAGTTTTGAGCAAATTGCTATTTATAAAATGCAACAGGCATTTGGAATCACATTTCGCATATAGGAATTTTTAAATACGAAGTCGGAATTTTCTGCAATCTGCATTTATAGTTGTTTTGCTTGAATAAAATATAAGGCTCATGTTTACATGTACATTAAAACTAGGGAATAGTTCGACTTGACAGTTTTTTTAATAAGGAATAGAAGTCTGGATATGATTATGATTTTTTGAGTCTTGGTCTGGGTCTTGAGGTTGAAAGTCTTGGTCTTGGTCTTGAGGTTGAAATTGTGGTCTTGGTTTTGGTCTTAGGTTCAAAGTCTTGGTGAGGTTTAAGGTCTTGACAACAAGACTGGATCTGTCGACCGGTATTAGTGTCATGCAATAAAGAGGCAGATTTCACATATTCGATCTTTTATGTCGGCTAAATACATAAGATTCCAGAGCTCCACCTTGGACCCCGTTGGAGAATATACTGTCCTTCGCAGACCCTCTTTTCGTTAGGACTTTCGTGACACGTACCGGGGCACACTGTTTCAAACTACCTTGATTTTCATCCAAGATCACGCAAGCATGTAGTCCAAACGTGTTCAATTTTGTACTAAGTGCTTAAAATGCGTTTGGGGAGCTTAAGACATTTCACCATACACCCTGGTGAATCAACACAAAAGAAATTTTCGTCGCTTTAGATTGACAAATCTTCTGACAGGGAACTCTCATGGACGTACATAAAAGCGATTTCTTCTAAATTTTAACCTTCTAGGAATTAAGATACTCTTTTGTGGAAACTGAAAAAATGCCGGTACTATTAAATGTGACAAGAAGTCCTTGCCGTTTGCTGTATTTTCTGTATCAATAAATCTAAACTATTATCTAACTTTTCATTATTCCGTTACAAAAGTACAAACATCAGTCGATGGTCACTTCGAAGCAAACTTGCCTTTTTATGCTGTTTCCAATGTGTCTATATGCAAGCAATGTTATTTCCAACATTCATTCATGAGCGCATCATTTTGGATTTCACTTGATGAACCAAATTTCAGAACAATTTTGGTAATACATTTGCAAAATCTGTTTACATTTCAAAGTGTTCTATTTCTCAAGCAGAGATTATGGCAAATTTGTGTGCATCAGATCGCCCTGAAAACACGCTTCATTATAAAAACGAATCCGACATTACGCGGGCGATTAGAATGGACAAAATTGTTCAACCTTAAAATATTACCTCACCATAAAAGACGGTTCCCAAAGCCAGTGTAATAAGGAATTATAGTGTGTATTTGAATGTGTAATGTCTTACTGCAGGTACGAGCCAAACAATTACTCGTTTTCCTCTGAATGCAGCTGTTGTCGTTGGTCAGACTGTGAGATTCAGCTGTCGTACTGAGTCACACAATTCAGTTTTGTGGACATATAAGGCAATCGGATCAAAGAAAGAATGTATTCTGCTGAATCTCAATAACACAGCAGCAGATTGTGAATGTGACAACTGTAGAGTGAACGAGACTGAACCTGGTCAGTTTGATTTACAGATCATCAATACGAGACAATCAGACGCCGGAACCTACATTTGCGTTGAAAAGAAAGAAAATATATCTGGAGCTATCAGCAATGCTGCTGAGTTAATCGTTTTTGGTAAGCTCGTATTTGCAATAGGCATAGAAACTGCTACATTCGACACAAAATTATACATGCAGACAAGCTATGTTAACGGTGGAAACACACAAGTATGATAGCTTTGGTGCTCTAGACTGATCATTCTGAAATTTATTGCCAGTTACTATAGGCCTACACTCATAATACCTTCAGCAACTATGACATATTTTAAAATCCAAAACGAAAAGTGACATTACCAGTTCATTGCAACCAGTGAGTTGTATGATTTGACTAGTAAAAAAATACAACATCTTAGGTATAATTATTTTCTATCATAAAATCGATAACCGCTCAGTTCGCCGGCAATCTTAGTGTAATGAATATATAACTACTTGATGTCATTCAATGTCAGCGGTGAATCCTCTTATTTAATGTCTTGTTGATCATTCGTTAATTTTCATCGCATGTTGACACACCGCAACATGTTACAGCAAGCAAATAAAGAAAAATATAAGAAATAACTAGTGATCTCGACTATCTAAGGGCAGAATACAAGACTCTAGGTATGAAATTCGAGTCGTCCTTAGGTATAAAGGGCAAAGTCATGTGGGCGCGGGCGGAGATTATACTGTCGGTCAATTACAGGCGGGAATAAACCCCTAAGAACGTGAATTGAGTTACGAGACACAGAGAGCAACAGAACCAAATCGGTCGTTCTCTTCAGCTGCTCCACATTAGGTGTTGAGTCAGAAAGATAGCCAGCCCTCTTCCTCTGAGAATAAATCTATGAAAACAATACCTATATTTATTGCAATAATGACGCTGTTACAGTAATTGTGACTGTAATTAGTAACTTCTATTGTGCTAATACGCAAGGCATCAACCAATGGCACACCAGAAAGACGCTGTAATCTGGTCAGTATCCAAAAGAGCAGTCCGCTAAGACAGAGAGACACTTTATGGTTGATCGCACTAACACGTCCTTAGGTAAATCAAGTTGAAAAATATCATACTAAATAATACATTTAATTTCGGGGCCAATGGTTTATTTTTGCAACAGCATTGGTTCCTGAATGCGGTAGCAACCTCACTGGACCAAACTCATCGTTGCTGGTGGATAATGATTCTGTTCGGATATGGTGCATAGCAAGCTTCCGAGGCAACATAGCTCCAGTGATGGAATGGCTAAATGAAGCAACAAATGAAATCATTCCTTCTCAAACCACTACTCACCAAAATAGTAAAGTTGAGTCTGAAATCATCATACAACTGAAACACGACAATAGTGGAATGGCTTATTCTTCTACAACGTACTTCAATCAGTCGGTTTCTGACGCCCATGCTGGCATTTATATTATTGCAAAGAATGCGCCGGATTACAAGTATACGTGGACTTCGCAGAACGCTTCATGTAAGCGATAACATTAATACTATAAATAGTGAATACAAATCACTTGTCAGATACGACATCTCTAGTGATAAATAATATTCTACGCAATGAGCAGCTGCTACTACGTCAGCACTTAATATTTCTTCAGCCTGCATTTTAGCCCGTAGGTTCACCTTGTGCTGTCAACTCCTGGAGCTCTAGCGATCGCCACGACACACATTCTCCATTGCTTCCTATTCGAAGTCAGGTCCCTTAGTGCTTCCAGATTCATGCCAGTTACATCGTGAATCTCATCCATCCATTTCTTCCTTGGTCGACCCCGTCTTTTTTTCCCCTCACCACAAGCCAACATCATTTCCGTAGGTTAAGTCCTGCAAATACAATCTGAAACAGTTTCTAAAGGAATATTAATGTGCAGAATAGGGTGGTCCATATTTATATGGCAAAATTTCAAAGTGTCAAAAAACTCTCTCCACAAGGCTGCCCTTATTTACATATGTATACAGAAGAAGCATGCCAAAAATTCAATCAATCTGAGTAGTTTTAGGGGTCGCTATGATTTCAACAAATTCCTGATAAACGCATTTTGGATGAAATTTTGGTCGTATAAAGTTCTAAATTTTGTGTTCAAATTACTAGAATAATAAGGACATGTAAATGTTGCATTGTGAAGGCACTAACAGTGGTTGCAAACTGTTGCAGTGGCATTTGCTTCATCCAAGTCTACTCCAAAGACAAATAATCTCTAGAGGAACACAGTTTCTAGTTCAGAGGTTGCTGATGCCTTATACAGGGTCAACGTTCCAGATCGTGAAGCTGTGCTTGTGGTTGCATCGGTGGAAAGGGGCTAGTATTTGATACCACCTTATCCAATTTTGGAATACATCTAGGAGCTTGTTTTCTCATTGACGAAGCAGTGGGTCATGAGCTCGTGATGACTGGTTGCCGACATCATATCTTGGAGGTCGTTCTCAGTACTCAGTGACTTCACAGTTCTGTTTGGCGCAACTAGGTGACCCGAGGTTGGCATATTCAAGAGATTCCAAACGAAGTGACCATACGTACAGCAAGTGAGCTACACACCAGCAAAAGACTGGCTCTTTAGTGATGAAATGCACAGCCTACGGGAGGAGGTGGTATAATTTTACACAACTGCCATCAACCACCTACAGCCCAGAGAAGATTACCTTGAGCTTCTTCGATTGTGACTCATCTTCCTTGAGGGATCTGTGAAGGACATCAAGTTCCGAGCTCCAGGAGCAATGCACCATGCTCGCTGGATGGCGAAGGCCATCTATGCTCTGAAGATGGTACTCTTCCAAGACCAGATGAATCTGACGGCCCGAGAGAAAAGTAGAATGACAGAGCTTTCCCTTTTTTTGTTTCACTTGTGTGTGTCTGGCATGAAGCTCCACTGGCACCGAATGATGCATGAAATGATGCCAAGATGCTTAGTCTGCTCAAGATGTATCCGAATCGCTTTGTTGCCAAGCCTCCTCCACAGCAATGTCTCGTCATCTTTGGTACCTTTCTGAACACCTCATAGGACTGGCACTGTTCAACAGTTGGGCTGACCCAAATGTCAAGAGGGCCATGGTAGCCAAACACCAGCTTGCAAAGACTCCATCGGCTCTGTGAAGGATGAATGACTTCTGGAGACTGGAGAACTGGAGACTGGAGAACTTTGTGACCAAGCAAACCATGAACCTCTTCAAGTTGCTGAGCATCAAAGGGAAGGAGGAGGCTGAGATTTTCCTTTCAAAGGGCCCAGAAGAATGGGAAGATAACGTGTCCTACAAGAACTTGAAAGTAAGAGTCCAAACCGTGAAAGTGGTCAATGACTGCGCTGAATGTGCCATTGCTCTCATCCAGAAATACATTGAAACGATCACAAAAATGTAGATCAAAAGCAGTTCTTGCTCCAGTTTGTCCAACGCCAGCTGTACCCCCACCCCATCCAAAGCAGCAATGACGGATGATGATCGCTACAAGAAAAACATTGTAAACTGTTGCTATGCATAGTTGCATACACAGTTTGACTATATCCTTCAGAATTGTCGAACTTCATTTAACCAGTTCCTAAATGTTGCACGCATTCGTTCTGCATTCATTCGTGTCAGTGTCAATTTAGTGACTTTTATCTGAAAGTCTATTTTCAAGACTTGTTACTGTTGACATTTTTAGATACCAGGTAACAGTTTTTCAATTGTTTTATAATCGTTCACTTCCTGTTACTGAATGTCGAAAAAATAAAAATAAAAGATGGAAGTAATTATCAAAATTAACTCGTTATTTGCTGTTTTTCGCTGTTTATCCAAAAAGTGATAATGCATAGCGACCCCTAAATATTCTCAGATTAACTTCAAAATTTGTCACAAAACTCACAATATTACATGTAACAAGGGCAGCTTTGTGGGGAAAAACTTCTAAATTTCATTTTTTGGACACCTTAGTGCATAATATGCATTTAGTTTTAATTACGTGGGCCTACAATGCAACTCATTTACGTTGTGTATTAAACTTAGCTGCCAACTAGTATATGGCAGCGTATCCTGTATCGGCTCTGCTCTCTTGTCTGGCAAAGCGTCTTGGGCACAGCTCCTCGCTACTTATGCTCCATCTTTACTCTCTCTTCCTCCTTTACGGGTCGCTCAGCTCTTCGTTCCTCTACTCGGGGTGACTTTCTGGTTCCATTTGCCCGCACTGCTACAATGCAGCGTCGAGCATTTTCTGTTGTTGGTCCAACAGTGTGGAATGACTTGCCATCTTTCCTTCGCCTATCTCCTCGTACACACTCGTCTTCCTTCTACACCCTATTGAAGACTTTTCTCTATGATCAGGCCTGGCTCGGGAGCGCCTCTGAGTAGAACTCTTGAAGAGGCGCTATATAAATTTTATGATTGATTTTATGATTGATTGATTGATTGATATGGTATTAAGTGTAAATAAAAATAATTATTTTGAATACTGGTCTATAGGCAGTCGAAAACCGACAACAGAAACAAACAGCAATATCCATCCAGCACAGCACGCTGAGCCTTTTGCCATTTCGATGATAACAACTTTCGTTATACTACTGGTGGCTCTCATTCTCTGCATCGTTTTCTTAAAGAACTCAAGCAAAGGTTAGATACCGCCACATTAATATTAGGCGTATCCTTTGAAATGCCAAAGTGGCAAACTGGTAAAGATTCGGCCTTCCACTATGCACATAGTAGCTTAACTTTTGATTTTTCAAACTTATCGAATTTTGATTGGCCTTCTTTACTGGATCAAGATATTTGGATACTATTTCACATTTAATCATCATCAACTGATACAAATGTGCCGTAGAAGTATGTTAGAGTAGTTTACTGTAGATTAGACCAGATCAGATCACTGCCGTCTATGTTGGGTAATTATTTCAGAGTTAATTGATTATTCGTTAAAATAGAATCTTACAAATGAACTACTTTTAACAGCGACAATAAGTTGACATCTTGCAGTCTGACACTGATGATTAGACGTTTGCATCGTTATAGGATTGCATGAAAACTTTTGTCACGTTAACCAAATAGTTTACTCCTTCTTCACCAATTTAAAAGCAGTTGCAAAGTTACTTTGTTAGACACATACATATCACAGGCCTAGTAACTGAAACGATTTCCCCAACTGATTTATGTGCAATTGCATTATTACAGAAAAATGCTGCGAAAAGAAACAAGAAATACATAAAATTTGTTATAGAAAGTTACACGAAGAATTTTCTTGTCCTTTCTCCTGCAACTTTTGACGCCTATCTGTATACTGTTGTTCACGGAAGACTAATCTTATTGTTGTGCGATGCTTAATAAAGGCTTTAATAGAGTAACCAAAGTTCCACTTGATATCTCTGGATAACTTTTCTGACACAAATCATCGCTCCTGTTTAGGCTGGTGTCATGCGTTTAGCTTTTAAGAAGGTTTTTTTTATATAAATTTCGAGATTACGAATACGACATTCAGAAAGTGGCAATCTAGAGGGGCTTGATCTCCGCTTGTAAAAATATCGATCGTTTCCCTTTGCAGCCGGAATGCGAAACCTGATCCTTCACGTGTAATTTCCAAGCAATAGCCAGAAAAAATAAGCTTTTTCTTTTTGCTATTATTGTTTGCTCTGCTTAGGTTCATCCACATTTGGACATAAGATTGCATACAACAGAATGACTATGCGAACTTGCAATATTATTACTATTACATTTTCAGTCTTATCAGTAAGCTGTAGATAAGCATTGAAAGGGAATGTAATAAAGTTAATTGATTTATGTATTTTCATTCGTAACAGGATGTTTTAGAAAGGTGCCGTCTGCTGGACCCAATATTATTTCCCATACAAACGCTGAAGGTAAACAATAAATTATAACATTGGCATATCTCAAACTGGATAATGTAGGCCCCTTTCTCCCTTTCGAAGCAGGTTATTTTCACTATTACTATTATTGACAGCAAAAACAAAAGCAATTTCTTTATGCTTTGTTTGCATAAAAGATAAAATGCTGAAATGGCCATAATGATTACCATATTTACCTTAGTGCGTAATTTTCCTATTCATGTGAAAGTCTGTTTCTCTTTCGTCTTAATATCTGACTACAAAATTACTTCTTTAACATCGTTAACCAGCCACGAATCTCGTGTTGTGCTTAAGTAATAAATATCCTGCTTTTAATAAACTGCTGCCAGAAATTTTTAACACTAGAATCTTGAATCTATAATACAAAAACACTCTTTTGCATATCTTCAATTTCAGATGATGGAAATTGATTCTGTAAGACTTAACTGTATTCTCACATAAAAAAATACATTGGCAAACACGTGCAGACGTTTCAATTCATTACGATGTATATTTTCATATCCAATTTCCAAAGTGAAATTAAAGCACAAAGTTACTACACAATTTTCATATTTCTAGGCGTTTCTAATATCTTCTATGAAGACCCGCATGTAAGCGTTACGTCTCCGATTAACGGTAAGAACAATGTTGTGGCTACTGTACGTAGTTAGCACTCGTCAACTAAACGCCTAGTTGAGCATATGAAGCCTATTTCGTCATTTTTTCCCGTGATTGATGGGGCATTCCATGCTTTCGAAATCATTTCGTGTCTGGTTTCACATTTCAGAGTAGGCTAAGTTATTCTCTGACACGGCTCAGGTGTTAGCGCTTTCTTCTTGAAACTTAAATCCCTTCAGTTGCTAAGCTGATTGTTTAGAGTTTGTTGTTACAGTCTGAAATAATATAATAACTGCAATTTTGGACCAATAAACGTTATGTTTGTTTGTTTTTGTTTGGATTATCTCTATTACAGATGAACCGTAATAACATGCAATTGTCTCATGCCTTCTACCATTATTATTTCGAATTTATTTGACATATTTAAATTAATTGATACTTTTTCAACAGTATAAATAACGTTGTTATTATTATAATTATTAATATTATTTTCATTAGTCAGATAATTATATCGCGTTAATTTAGAAAATTACCTCAAAGCGTGAGTAGCTGGTGTAAGGTCCATCTTCAATCGTTTGCAAAATGAAATAAGAGAAAGTTTTAATTGATTGATCGACTCGTTTATTGACAAACGCATCGGCACCAACATA
Organism: Allolobophora icterica; assembly: GCA_963556255.1. Taxonomy (NCBI): domain Eukaryota; kingdom Metazoa; phylum Annelida; class Clitellata; order Crassiclitellata; family Lumbricidae; genus Allolobophora; species Allolobophora icterica. Next base: position 79,117,026 of record OY744604.1, read on the forward strand.
ATTATAAGAGCCAGATTAACACAAGTATAACTTTTACAATCTTACTGTAACTTATGCACAACATTGATGGGGTTTCCATATAACTCTTGGTAGTGAATTCCATCTGATGAGGACCGGCATGTGAGAAGGCACGAAAATCATATTTCTTTTCTGGTAAGTTGTAATAGAGAGTTGGCCAGAGAAACAAAAGCGCATTATTCTTTATTTCATATGGCGGCAATCAGTTAAATTAATACGCTGAACAAATGCGTTTTTTAAATAGTTTTCAACTTATCGCTTTCTAGAGGCATTCAGTACCGAGTTACTGTAATGCATTTTCTTGTTCAAACTCATGAAAACTATTGCTTAATCTAATGCTGAACAATTTATTATAATAAAATTTTAACGCAACGTAATGTTTTGGGTGTTATGATTTGGTGATGAGGCGAGAGAAGCGGTCGTGCGATACGAGTATATTACGAAGATCCGGAACTAACATTTAATCTACCATCACCGGATGTCCGAGGGAACGAGAGCGCTCAGTTGGTGCAAATGCCAGACCGAGGGGCGCTAAACGTTGCCACAGCGAGACACGGTAGGCCTATGTACGACTTAACATAATGAAGTGGTAGAGTTTGGCTTGAGTGTTTTTCTCTGTGAAGAAACCACGATTCCACTTTGACCTTAGGATGTTTAACAGAACCACCATAAACCAAAATCATAAATAGGCCTATATTTAGAGGTTCGAAGATTGTAATTGTAAATTTATGAATTACAATTATCCAGTAAACGAGTACTCCAGGGCTGCAACATTGTTCTTCCTATCAGTCTGAGTCTTAGCGCCGTAGCAAAACAAATCAGCGCTTGCCGACATGATATTGAATATCATTCAGAACTACGATTATTAAATCAGTTAGCACAATAATGCACATTGAATTAGAACAGTCGCCTCAGATCTATATGAAACAGCCCTCCTCTGGGTCTGCGTAGACATTATGGGTTGTATGCTATTACATGCACGCTCTGTTGTCTGTCCGTCCGCTCGTCCGGCCTTCCGTCTGTCCTTCTCGATTCCTACCGTCCGTTTGTCCTTTAGTCCTTCCTTTTATCTTTCTTTCCACACCTCTGTGCGTTCGTCCACCAGTCCTACGTATCTTTATTCTTCATCCATTCGTTATTAATTCATTCATTCACTCAACTTTAATTAATTTTTAATCATTTTATTTTATTAATTATCAATTAATTCATCCATTCAGTTCATTATCTATTCACTCACGCATTGATCATTCACTCAAATTGTCCTATCTTATGCCTATTTCATGTGGTGAATTTTGGAAAATCTGTTTCTCTTTCGTCTTAATGATTTGCTCAATATTATGCCAGTATAAATTTCTTATCAGAAGCACTAGCATCTTAGCCAGGTTGAAAGAATATTGTCTTTCACCCAAAGATGACAGGAATTTCATTCCTCGCCTTTTGTATAGAAGCATCTTCAATCCATCTGACTAATTCTCTAATCTTGCTGGCATGTACATTTCTTTGTCATGGCACTTGAAATATATACTTCATTATCATTATTACTATTATCGCTTTAGACTGTTGTAAGATGTGAAGCGATGTGTCATCCTTCGTTGATTCATAATAAACGAATATACATAATTCACTTTTGAGCCTCGATGACGTTAGGGATTGGTTAGACACAAGGGTCTATTTTGATCGCTACATTAACGCTCAAGGGTTTAGGCCCCCTCCCCCTATTCTTTCCTGACCCAAAAATGAGAACACATTTGAACACCGAATTGTGATCATTTTGTTGAGAAATATTCCGTTTTGTGTGGAAATATCTAGGCGTTCGAGATTGATTTTAACTGTAAACTTGCAGATCACGTGTATTCTCAAGAGCCTGCCCAAAAATCTGTTCGTCAGCAGGATGGTCATCACCAGAACGAGATCCCATCTGTTACTTACGGTAAGAAAACTACTTATTTCGTGGTAATTCTATTACAACTATGTAGTTATGTAAAGTTTTTCATAGTAAAGAGTTTTCTTATCATTTACTCATTCGTATGTTTAATCTGTGAATAGAATCAATACAACTAGGCCGTCTCCATGATTTTTACTTCACATAGTGGCCCCCTGATAACTCCTTAGGGGCTCCTGTGTAACCAGATATATTTACTTTTTCACATCCCTGCATTTCCTGTCAATTCGTTTGAAATGTGGTTACTACATGTAAATAAAATTGAATTGAATTGAATGTACTGATAAATGCAACATAAGATTCATATAGCGCTTCTCAGGAGCCATCCGATTGCGCTCTGTAAATGGCTCACAGTCAGATAGAGAAAGTTATTCTTCGTGTTCAAGGAAACTGGAATTTTGCTCGAGAATTGTCTTATTTCACATTATTACATTTAATTCTGAGTTTGAAGACTAATACGTGTTTGTTCTTGTATTAAATCTCGCTTGATTTGATTACTCGTATGTAGTTGCTCCTAAGTGGTGATATTAGTATGTCCTCGGTAGGCCTACAGGAATATTAACTTTCTTAGTATTTAAGGCGTGAACGATATTGTGTTGAGCTCTCGGAGTGTCTCGGTGTCTGATCCGAAGCTTTGGAATTCGCTTCCCAGTTTTTTGCATTCTGTCAGTTTTTTCTGATATCGCTCAGCGTTAAATTCTAACCTCATCTGCTTCAGCTAGCTTAAAATCCGTAGATTGACCTCTCCCGTATCTCGGAACATCAGATTTTGACCTACTTCTCTAATGGATTATGACCTAAAATCACAGGCGTATTTGGGGGAGGGGAGTTACGGGTTCAACCCCCAAATGAATTGCAAAATAAGAGCAACTTAACTTTTTAAAACTGATCCCGTACTCTGCGACAATGTCCAATGGAAAACACCCCCCTACGAAATTGGAAACTCCCCAAATTGTTTCATGCTTTGATTACGATTATACTCGAAGCCACTGCAGACGATGATCTGTGCATTATGATAATAGCGCTATAGAAGTCAATAGATTAGATCAGATTAGATTAGATTTAGAGTTGAAATCATGTCGTCCATGCCTCCCTCGTTTCTCCCTTTTGTCCGAAGTTTAAAGCCAATGAAAAGCAAAGAATAGTTGAGCAATGGCGGATCGAGGAGGGTCACTCCGTTTATTCTCTTAAATCAGGGATTTAAGAAAACTACTTCTGTGGAAAGAAAATGTAGGCTTTTTTAATTTATAACTTTTGGGCTTTATTAATTTTTCCAGACAAAGTTTACAGAACTGTGATGAGGCAAAGGCTACTAAACCCCTATTTCTGTGTCACTGTGCACGTCGGTGTAGCGTGACCAGCTTAAACATCGCATCATTGCTATGGGTGTTACAAAAAAATGTTTTTCAATACAAACTATGAAAGCAAATATCCGACATTTTCCATTTCCACGGAAAAAATCTATTAAAAACCTAAGAGCTTAGTTGGGATTTTCGCATGTTTTAGGCCTAAGAAGTATACGACCTACTTTTTTTTATTGCACTCTCTCCCAAAAGCTGATATGAAAATGATATTGACTAACTAGATCCGTTAGTGGATGACAGATAATGAGCTTAAACCTTCTTATCTCATTAGATTTTTGTTTCATTTTATATTTCATCTGCGTGTTTGCTTTATCACTGCAGCGATGACCAATATTGGCCGCGGAGGACTTGGACCCTATGAAGAAGTCGAGGTTGATATCCTTAGGGGCATAAACCATCCAGAAGAACGTCGGCCTGTTGCAGTTAATGACGGTGCACACACGCAAAGACCAGCATTCGTAAGTCATACATATACATTCGATGAGACAGGAGCATACATACAGTCATGCATGAATACTTACATACATGCATACATGTATACATAAATAGGCAATATATATGCATACCTATATAAATACTCACATACATACATACATACATGCATACATACATACATACATACATACATACATACATACATACATACATACATACATACATACATACATACATACATACATACATACATACATACATACATACATACATACATACATACATACATACATACATACATACATACATACATACATACATACATACATACATACATACATACATACATACATACATACATACATACATACATACATACATACATACATACATGTATATACATGTATATACATGTATATACATACTGTGCATACATGGGGTAAAGGTACCACTTACGTGATTGGAGTTATTAAAATCTTCTATGTATGCACTCATGCAAACATACATTAAATATTATCTTTTTCCAATGCAATGCCAAGGCTACTTTGTGAGAAGATATAATATTTATGTAGCGCAAAATGGGTTCTATACAAATATTAAGATCCATTCACATGCATACTACATACATACTTAGTTTGAAGTTATAAGGTTAAGCTTGGTGCAATTTGAGCTAGTTCCGTAATTGTAGCCTAATCGTAAACTCCAATTCCTAAATCATTCTAAGGCTAAGCGCAAAGCACCAGCTTATTCACGAGCGCTCCGTCGTATCAGAGCGCAGAGATCGATGTCCTTTGGAAGTATTTGGAAGTCTGAGTCCGGTTGCCAGAGAGACCAGAGAGGCAGATGTTACGGCGGGTTTGTTGAGGACGAGAAACCTTGGACGGCAGAGGATCTGATGGATCAGGAGAGGGAAGTCCCGCATTAGGAATGAGATAAAGAAAGAGAAAACCATTTTTCCAAGGCAAAAGTGATAGCGTGACAACGTCAACATTTGTCCTATTTTTTTTTCAACATGATACTGTATACAGACACTAGTGAACCAGTTTCCACTGAAAACGAAAACAAAGTCAAACGTTTCCATGGCCTTTAGCCACGCAGAAAATGCACCTCGGTGTTTATAGAATGATCGACTGACTAATAATCCGGTGTTGCAGGATATACGGGAGCTGAGCTGAGAGAACACACTGAAAACCAAAAGCATTTGAAATAAATTACGCTTATTGCTTTTGTAGCCTCATCATATTTAGGGGAATTGTTAATGTAATTTGTAATGTAGTGTCGTTACAGTGTAATTTGAAGCTACACTGCACAAGTGTGTATCCATGTAAGTATACGTTTATGTATTGATGTACATGTATGTATGTAAGTACACTATGTATATACGTATATATTTATATATGTATGCGTATATTTATGTATTTGTGTATGTATGTGGTGGTGTAGTGGTATGTTCTGTGCCTTGTAACCTGAGGGTCGCAGGTTCGAATCTACATCAAGCCACTGCGTAGCGACCTTGGACAAGTTGCTCACCCACAATTGTCTGTGAGGAAGGCAACGCGAAACCACCTCACTCATCTCATCCCCAGGGCTGTAGTGGTAAAATTTGAGGTGAGTATACGCTACCGGTGACCAGCGGCGTAAAAAAAAATTTGAAGACCTTTTTTTAGGAAAAATTTCTGACTTTTCACCAATTCTCAGAAAATTTTCAGACTTTTTACGATTTCGTCTCTGAAAAAGTTGATGACCTTTTTTTTTTTTTTTTTTTTTTTGTCATTCGCCCTAAAAACCGTTGAAAACCTCTCTTTTTCGGAAAATTTTTTCTACAGAGGTAAGTATACGCTGTATACCCGCGTATACCCTCATGGGTATACGCTCTCAAATTTCTCTAGAGGTAAGTATACGCTGTATACCCGCGTATACGCTCGACTACAGCCCTGCTCATCCCCAGGTGGCGTAAAGCCAATGAACCTGCCTTAGGGCAGAGAACTCATCATCATGATGTATGTATGTATGTATGTATGTATGTATGCATTTATGCATGTATATATCTATTTGTACATAAATGTATACAAGTATTTATTCATGTAAATATGTATGTAGGCCTAAGTATGCATCTGTGTATGTAAGTAGGTATGCATTTACATACGCGTGTATGTTCATGTCCACGAAAGCATTGATACAGCACTTCCGTTAAACCTATAAAACCTCTTGTTCAACCTAGACAGGTTTTTCTGATCTTCAGAATGTTGGAACGGACGGAACAGTCTACATGGAAGTCAACAGAGGAAGAGGAGGAGGTCACGACCTTGTTCAACCTAGACAGGTTTTTTCTGATCTTCAGAATGTTGGAACGGACGGAACAGTCTACATGGAAGTCAACAGAGGAAGAGGAGGATGTCACGTGCCTCCCACAATGCAACAGCCTACACCAATCCAGTCGTTGTTCAACAAATCAGTCTATGCACCGATCGATCACACAGCGCGAGCCTTACCACTGCTACCTACGACAAGACGACAATAGCACACGAACAATGGCGCATTGTAATTGTAGCCTCAATTGTAACTACGTTTATTACCGTGCGGTGTTACGTACCCAAGGTCTGTGTGAAATCAACCCGGAGAGGAAAGATAATGGATAATTGTAATTTTTTTAGTTATGGTATTAGTTTTTTATTGTTAATGTTATTGTTATCATTGTGGATGCTATTGGTGCTCGATAGTGTAGTGGTTAACATGCTGGACTGTCAGTCGGGAGGTCTGGGGTTCAAATCCTCGTCAGGGAAGAAATTGGTTCGAGATTTATGCTCCACATACGCCCCTTAGCCTACTCAGCTACAATGAGTACACTGACCGCACACTGTCAGTGGAAAGATGAGACGGCGAGAGAGAGGACAGCCACCCCGTCCTCATATGCCGAGGCTAAGAAAATGAAGTCGCTAACACTTCATACTCATGGCTGCCTCAGGGCTAGCTTAAGGGTCTGCTGTACTTCTAATGACATTTTTATATTGTTAGCGTTATCGTTGGCCTAAAGGTTGACATCCGTATTGGTACCGGTACTGGCATTGGTATTTATTATTGCAAATTGTACATGGCCACGTCAAGAAAAAACCAATAGGTTCATCGTAGACCTAAACATTATACAGCGCATACGTATGACTGACAAGTATTTCTCAGAATATCTATGTATGTAGCTTAATATGTCCTAATTCAGTGCAAAAACCTTATCAGTCAGTCATGTGTGCTGTAGCAATAGCTGCAATAATAGAGATAGTATGTTTTAAACGTAATCCTGAAACTGAACTCTACTATGAGCAAATAGAGAAGCAACTTTGATAACATTGTGTTGCACTGAGTGGCGTCACAAAAGTCTTTCGATTAGATCAAATTCAGTGGCGGCGCCAGCTATACAACTGCAGCAGCTCGCATCAGGGTCATGGGAGTTATTCAGCAGGTTGAAGATATTAATGATTGAGTTTGACGCATCAAGCAGCATAACCTCAACATAAGTGGCATAACTTAGATATATTGTATTGTATTGTATCTAAACATTTATAAAGCGCCTCTCACAGTATTCGCTAATCAGAGGCGCTCCCAGTGCGAAAGACCCAGTGAATAGAAAGTGGTTTTAAGACAGCGGAACGAGGCACTTGGGCCACCAGCTAATAAAGAGGCACGTGTCACTGGAGGGAGTTGATTCCATAGAGCAGGACCAATGCAAGAAAAGGCTCGAGTTTTGGCCATAGTGGTCTTGGCTCGTGGTACAAGAAGATCATGGCGATTAAGCGATCGCAATGGACGGAGGGAAGTAACTGAAACTGGCAAACGAACAATGTCACAGAGGTACTTGGGTGCTAAGCCTGTACAGGACCGAAGGACTAAAGTGAGAACCTTCAGCTGAATCCGAGCAGTAAGGGGAAGCCAATGAAGATGATCGAACATGAAAGAGGAAATATGAGACCAGCGAGGAATTCGGGCTATTAATCTGGCCGCAGCATTTAAAACAGTCTGGAGGGGGGGGGAAGACGGACTTTTGGCAGCCCAATCAAAAGAGAATTACAGTAGTCAATTCTGGAGCAGATGAAGGCGTGGATGATAGTGGTAAAAACAGAGGAGGAGACAGAGCGTCGGATTGCTCTAAGCCGTCTCAGGTGAAAGTAAGAAGAACGGGTAAGATTAGCAATGTGTTCAGAAAAGGTGAGCGTACTGTCAAGGACAACACCAAGGTCACGGACACTAGAGAGAAAAGTGAATGAAAAGTGAATATAAAACGAATAAAAATTGTTTTTGAACGCTTATAGCCCAATTGTTGTAGCATATTCATATTTGAAACAATTCAGCAATTAAAACGTTAAACTTTCGTTACTTTAGGCAGGCTACTATTCTTTAAAGATTTGGATGTACTGATTAGCTACTCAGAACATCATGAACATATAATTTGCTAATAAGAAGCACGACTTTACATAAACAGTCTATAGCATAACCACTTCGTGTCAATAAAAATCTAACAATTGCACTAGTGATATTATGGGACAGATGATGATGTTTCATATGTTAAAAAGATATTAAAAATTACACAGAATTTTACACAGCAGTAGGTACTAGGCAGGACATAAGGCAGGTCAAGTGTAAAATAGGCAGGTCAAATGACCTACCGCGACCCACGGTAGCGCCGCCACTGATCAAACTAGACGTGTTCCTTTTATTTGAATAGTAGTTATAAGTCTGAAGGCTTGTAAGGCGCACGAAAAGTTTCATATATCTTACATTTAAAAATGCTTCTTTTAGTCAGAACAAGAACAGACCAATGCTTGCTATACAAGAGAAGAATCGTATTCTGTTATTTCTGCATTGTAAAATTGAGAACACAGAAAGCAGCTGTGTAATTATGTTTAGGCCTACACTAATGTTTGTTTTACAGAATCTCATAATTATATCCTTTGTCCTATAATTGTGTTTTCATATACTTGAAGCACATAGGCTTATGTGCAGTAAGCCCTGACGTTCATAGGCCTAATATAACATTCTAATGATAATATGGTGAACAAAGCCACAGATTCTTTATACCACTTAAGACAACTTCGATATGGAAAGTTCTATTTAGAAATGTGAGCTATAATAGGTGGTTTGTACCCCTTACGCCCCGTGTATGCGTAAGGAGATCATGCATGAGTACTGTGCCGTTGACGTTTCCCTTTAAGATTCCTTGCCTGCGGGATCGGTTCAGAGGACTATTTATCTGTGGAAGCCCGGGCAGGAAGGAATTTCTCCACCATCAGCAATCATTTCAGTGTTCTTACTATTTAAGCTTATGTCTTAATGTAGGCTTATTAGGCGCGGTGGTTTCAGTCACGAAATACAAGACTTGGCTCTATTTACTCTATTTACTATTTGCGAAAGTAATCCAAAACTTAAACGATGCGAAAATCATACGCCTATCTCTTGCACGATACCAAGGCTAAATCATATGATCGAAATTAAACATGTTTGCCTCAACCTAACATCCGTATAGACAGAAGTCTCAAGCGATTGCAAACAATTCAACGAGCTATCTGCATAGATGCGACACCTTGCGAATGCAATGTCAGAGGATATTTATCTATAGAGGGCAAGCTTCTGGTCCTTTGCGTTATAGCGCCATTGAGAAGCTTAGAAACTGCTTAGCAGATTTGATTAAGGGACCAGTTAAGGTGCAGTCATAATCAGAACTAAAATTAAAATAAGGAGATTGATTAATACAGAAGAATAATTGGATGCACAAGAAGTGTTATGACTCGTGATATTCGAAGGATCCGAAAAATTATGATCAGGGAGCGTTTGGCATAATTGGCCTGGCATGTGAAGCTCGAATTGCATCGTGATTCTCTACAATAATGAACATGACCACTAGCGCCGTGTAGCGATCGTGTGAAATACTAACAATCGAAATCTTAATCTCGAAATTTCTACAGCGCCTAAAAAATCTAGGGCGGGAATCTGGTTATTCATTGGTAGACAGAAGGTCAGGTTTGGTTCAAGGTCGAGTTCCAAGGGTCACACAGGTTGTATTCGAAAGTCTACGACTAAACTCTCAGCACAAATTCCTGACGTGATTAAAACATGCTTAATACTTATAAAATGAGGTAATTTGCCATAATACAGTGAATCAATTTGTTTCCAAGTGGACCTAATACAGAAACGTTCAGACGTTTAGCCATAATCAGAATTATAGTGGTGCCTCACGGTACAAGTCTATATTAAAACAATTCTTATATAATAACTTATTGGAAGAAGAAGAAGAAGAAGAAGAAGAAGAAGAAGAAGAAGAAGAAGAAGAAGAAGAAGAAGAAGAGCAATCCCTTAAGCTAGCCCTAAGGCAGACATGGGTATGAAGTGCTAGCGACTTCATTTTCTTAGCCTCGGCATATGAGGGCTGGTGGCCTGTCCTCTCCCTCGCCGTCTCATCTTCCCACCGACAGTGTAGGTCATTATAGCTAAGTTCGCTGGAATGACGTATCGGGTTTGCAGATCAAGGGGGCAGGCACAGCTCATCAGGTTGTAACACGACAAAATTCCCTCAAACTGTGAATTCCCAATTATGGGAACGGACATCCAAAGGGGTGAGTTGACAGGAAAACAATTTCCCTTATTATTTATTTATTTACTACGAAACATTTTTAACGCGCGCAAGGTCTCACAGAAATGCGAATCTGAAGCGCAGCTAGTCAGTCGCCAGATGAAGCGCAATTGGATGTCCAGATGTTTGAAAACCAGTGAAAGTAGTGATTTTTGAGACTTTTCTTCAAGAAGAAGAGTTCTAGCAACGGATAAACATTGGTAGTCGTTTAGTGCATAGAAACAACGCTAATTGGTCATCTCTCTTGATTGAAAACAAACATCGAAAAGATGATCAGAAAAAATATTTTTTTCTAAATTAATTCAAACCGACAAACGCAGTAAGATTACATTGAGACATGACAGTACAATTATTAATATCTTTACTAAACACACGTTATGGCAGCCATGCAAGGCGCCCGCCCGAGGGGGTTGCAGGAATAGAACCGCGTACTGCTGCTACCCTGCTGCTCTCCTGTTGCTCTCCTATAGCCACGAGTTCTACCATTACTCTATCCCTTCCCATCATGATTATGTTTTAAAAATTGTATTATTATCATTAGGCGGTTTTGACAGGGATCACACTACAAACCCAGCGTTTTGATCCAGCCTAAACTCTTGTCTCGCCAAGGATTAAGGAGCAGCCTGGTTTTACAAAAGGTAAGAAAAAACTTCTAAGAGAACCCACGTACTATTCTGTAGTGAAGGGTCGCACCAGATAAATTCATTGAAAATTAGCAGGGTCGAGGTCATACGGTCGTTAGATGAAAAACTTTAAGTTACATTCATACAATTATGTCGCAATTAACGCGCTATCGTGGCGATCAGAGGCGGATCCAGGGGCGTTTACACAGGCGTGGCCCCCCCCGTAGGCGTGGATGAGTCAAATGTACAGAGGACGTGGGTCCCGTAGATGGAGACTGAAGACACAAAACAGGTTAATGACTAAAAAAAGGTCATCAACTTTTTGGGGAGATGAATTCCAAAAAATTTTTTTCGGTGGCCTAAAACTTTTTCGGTGGTCGGTTGGTAAAGTGGTTCCTCTCCCAGAAGATGGTTGGTATGTATGTAGAGTTTTTGGCCCCCCCCTTGACAGACCTTCTGGATCCGCCCCTGGTGGCGATCTATATTTTACTGGCGTTAAACAAGGCACTCGTGATATGTTAGAGTTTTCTAATAGACCCGTCTAAATGCAGCCTATAAATTCTGTTCATCAGAACACCCGCAATCGACTGAGCGACTATTAGCTGTTGCAGGCTATTGTGAGCAAATATGCATAATTTTATCAATACTGGTTTATCAGCTACACGTTCACTCAATAAACTATTTACTCGGTTGAATTAGTTAACGATTCCTTCACATTATGTAGCATTAATAATAAACCTGAAACCTTAAAACAAGAACCCACTTTTTAGGGTTCTTGTTTTGAAAGGTGTGCTTTGGGGAAAGAGTCAGTGCCACCTCCAGCAGAATGAGGGCTAGCTGCATCAGTTTCGCTCGTTATGGTCGTATGCAACTCAAGTGATGCATTAGGACTCTTTACCCCAAAAGATCCATGTTTCGCTGACGTCCTGACCTATGCAAAGCTTGGAGGACTGAACGCTTGCGATATTTCTCTTCTTAATTTAGATCTTGATACGATGCCAAGTTCTTTTAGTGAAAATCTAAATCAGTCCTTGGAGATTTCATAACACTGCTCTCGTTTTATTGACTTTAAGCTCCAAATCCTGACACATTCCCTCTTGTAGACTAGCAGGCACGCATCATATGGTTTATGTGTTTCCGACCTTGAGGTCTTGAGGCGGAGTCGCTAAATGAACGTGTCATTACAACGGTGGTTACGCACATACATATTAATAAGCCGTACCTGTGGGTATTTACCTATAAATTAGAAAATCCGGATCTCTAAAGCGCTTCTCAAAAGTTAAACATTTCACCCCAGCTAAGTCACAAGCGCTGCGTCGTGATAAAGGGTTGTCCGGGGTTAGGAATGAAAAATCAAGTTCGGTTCCAGAGAAACCAGGAAGACATTGACGTAGAGGAGCTGCTGAAGCTGGTGCGTGCCTATGCCTGCCTACCACGCGAAGGATTGGAAGGCGGAGGAGTGGATAATTCATGTTAGGAATTATTGACGAGTCTAGGCTTTAACGTGGACTGAAAAACTCAGAGGTGATAGACAGAGACGTCTGTGGGAAATGTAAATGTGTCAATGGCGACACCGGTTCAAGAATTGTGGATTTGCGGAATTTCGGATGAATATCGTGAGTCGAGGTACAGTGTGGTACTAGTATCTGTTTGAGAACTTGACACGAGTTGTTAGCAGGCAGGAAAGAGTTCGATAGGACCAGTGTTTTTTTCAGCCGGAACGCGCCGGTACGGCGTTCCGGTGTCGCGTGACAGAGTATCCGTCCTAAGACTATCCGGGGGGATGAATAAATTTATTCCCCCGGATGGAATCTACCGGTATAGAGTATCCGGGGGATAAACCATTTCTATCCCCCATCGTGTAAAATCATCCCCTGGGGGATAAAAATTCACAGGCATAAGGTATTATTGAAAATGCGTATAATTGATAATCTATTATTATTATTATTATTATTATTTTTTTACCCGAGGTAGTATTAATCCCTCAGGCTGTCAAAACTATGTCCGGAGAAAGATAGATGGTTTTCTGGAACGGCTTATCCCTCGGCAAGATCCGGCTTATTATTATTATTATTATTATTATTATTATTATTATTATTATTATTATTATTATTATTATTATTATTATTATTATTATCATCATCATCATCATCATCATCATCATCATCATTATTATTAGGGAGCTTTTAAATAGCGTCCCTTCAAGGTGATCTACTCAGGAGCGCTCCCAGTCCAACCACAGCTAGTATAGAGAGAGTATATAGTCTTTAAGTTGGTAAGGAACACGGTAAAGTGAGTCATAGGAACCAGGCAGTGTGCAAAAGGGAGACAAATCTATGCTATAATCAAAATCCAAAACGAGGAATAGGTAAAGCAAGTGACTCCAGGCTAAGTGTTCTAAGTCTTCTAAGCAATGTTTAGAGCGAATGAAATCGAAGTTACGGTAGGAACAGCATTACCCGAAACATTTGTTGAAACATTTATTAAGATATTTTCGCATTTCTGAAGGCTCACCGAAGTCAACATCCAGCGTTGCAAAAGGGGACGCAATCTCAAATGCTGCGTACAGCTCACACGAAGAGAAGTCCATTTGCTGCTTGCAGAGAGGACTTTAACATGTGGGTTCCCGATGTGGTTAGATGCCTTGTGTAGAGCTGACGCAATTGTCGGCCGAGACTATCATTTGCCGAGATAGGCCTACCAATCGACCGATATCAAGCGCGAGCTACCAATTCACCAAATTAGCACCTTAGTCCCTTTTCATTACACTATCGTTTGTGACTGCTGATATTTTGTCTTCCTCGTTTTGCTGGTGTACCAAACTACCGATTGATACGAATCGACCGATATCAATATCACAACTTGCCTAAGAGTAAATAGAGTATAGAGTAGAGAAAGAGAGTAATGCGAGGATCATTGACTTCATTGGATTCTTTTCCCACGCATGCCAACAATAAGTAGCATATGACTTTGCCTTTGACCACGACTGATGTAGTTCTAAACTGACTTAAATCGCACAATTTGTAATTATGTTGCAGGGGGATACTTCTTGACGGGGGGATAATTTCGTACGACTCATGGGGGATACGTTTGCACGAGGGGGATAATCCCTCCCGTTCACATTCATCCGGCCGGATACTCCATTCTGCTAAGGGGATATACTTGTATGGGGATACTCTATTTCGTGACACCGGCACCTTTTTTCAGTTACTAACAAATATTTTTTTTATTTTAATAATAAAAGCAATAATTTAGTTGTTTTAATTTAATTTCAGTATTTTGAACTGTTTTCAGTGTTTATTGAGACCCCTCCCAACCCCAATCCCGTTTTTCTCGGGATTTTAGCCCACCCATAATTGTTCCGTTCCGGAACCTATTTCTCCGTTCCGGAACCTTTTTTGCTAGAAAAAAGCACTGGATAGGACGATGATCGAGTAGAGAGGGACAGCAGGATGGTGAAGAGTTCGTGAAAGATCTTTGGATAGGAGCACGTCTAATGACTAACACAAAAGCAGCGTCCCAATCGTTTCTAAAGCCTTACTGTGAAGGTCGAGGTCTCACCAAGTTAATCGATCTCGTTGAGGGTTTGAGACGAGTTAGAAGACTTACTTTCAGATGACCCATTTACAATATGTTGTCGGCTTTAACTTGCGCTTTCGTGACCCAATTTATACTGGCGTATAACCAGGAACTTACGTAGGCGCAGATGTTCACATATTATAGTTGCAGTCAGCTGACAAATTTATGTGGCCCATAAAACACTTCCGGTTGACTGTGTGATTATTGTAGGCTGAATGTTCACATGTATAATTTGACAGTATACGCCCCTACACTTTCACATTGAGATTTAATTCTACTCAGTAGGGGCTTTGATTGGTGATTCTCTGACGCTATAAAGTTTTAACACTAAATGTTCAGAAAAATACGACGGTTATTTTGGTAACATATAACTCAACAATACGGAATTCTAAGTTATATTTCATTTATACGATGGAGCGTAAAATGGACATGCAGATCTATGCATTTCTCTGCGTCACTTGTGTGGTTTTTATTTTTCAGCCTATAGCAAAAGGTTAGTCTGTATTATCACCTTTGAAATAATTGTTAGAGTTTTGCCGTAATATTTAACATATACTAATTACCATGCTAAAGATGAACGCATGCTTAAAATATCCCATATTGTAATTTCGATGTTATATATGACAGTTTAAGAAATAGTAGCCCACATACACTATAAATACTGTAGTTCAAAGTTCCATTATAAGTACCAAATGGCGTTATAGTCGAAAACAGATGCTTAGATCTTTATCAGTCTTGTTCGTAGAAGAGAAGGATGTCGCTGACGGGCGGTCGCATACACGTTGATCCTTATAAAACATCCATCTATGTAGGCCTACTGTTGATAGTTAGCAGCACTCACAGTTCCAGGTCTGTAATTGTGTTGAATAGAAGCAATGTTGGGAGCTCGTGTAATATTCGCTGCTCACAATGTTTTCTAGATGGGAGTTAGCCTGTATGAGTCACAATCCGGTAAAAGAAATTATTTCTTTGGTCTCTAAATCAGAATTACCCATTAAATATGGATTAAGTATCAGACAACTGTCTTCCAGGAATTGGGATTTACAGGGGTGTGAAGCCCAGTTGCCCTGCTTCAAGGGCAAATCGCGTTTAATCAGAGTCCCATGGTCAATACCAGATTCACACATACATGTAATCTGGGACGAGCTTTATATAAGTCATCTGGACACTAAAATACCGTTTTTGATGACCTCTTTCGTTTTCGGTCTAAATTTCTCTAGAACCTATTGTAGCGAAAATCAGTTGGGACTTCCCCTTTTCGCTATTGCACTGGTTGAACTATGAGCCGCATTTGGACTTGATGAACTGCGCACGTATATATCCCTATATATTTATAACAATCCATTGTGCATAAATATATTTGAGTTATAGCCCGCGGCGTAAGCGCGCGCGGCGCAGCAGTACAGGACATGTACTGGGGTACCGCACAGGTACCGGGGTACCGCACAGGTACCGGGGTACAGGACATGTACTGAGGTACCGCACCGATACCGGGGTGCCGGACATGTACTGGGGTACAGGACAGGCACGGGGGTACCGCTGGGGTACTGGGGTACCGCTGGGGTACTGGGGGTACCTGGGCAGCCTATATAAAGGGCGTGAATCGGCATTCAAGAAGAGAGTTGGTTTTAGTTTTAGGTCAGCTCCGTTTAGTTAGTCAGACTGAAGAGTCATTTTAGTTAGGCCGATACAGAACAGAAGATAGTTTGCGAAGAGATCTTTTGGTCAGTATTCACGTTGAATTAAACTTGGTGTTTAAGAGTAAGTTTTAAGAGCAATGCGTCGTTAAGTTGATGTGAGTAGAAGTGTCTTAAAGATTATTCGTTAAGAAATCGATCGATATTAATTGTGAAATGGTGAACTAAAGCGGCCAAAGAATTGAGTCGAATAAATAACTGCTTCTGTTAGAAAACCTCGGCAATTGATGTGAATTGATGTGTCGGTTACTTTTGTCGTTCTACTGTTGAATTGATGAAGAAATAAGAAAAGACGTTTAGTTGGATCGAGTTGTCTTTGTCTTCAATGAGAACTGTTGGTGTTGATCACGTCCAATAAGTCCCTCGAATACCACGATGGCCTTGCCCCTTACAATCATCGGAACGGAGCTCCTGACTGCACGCTGCCATCCAGGTAGAAGATTGTAATCGCGGACATACACGAGAGCGGCAGTCAAGGAGAGGAATAAAGAGAGATACGTATTCCGTACCACTCCGTTACATTGGTACCAGAAGCCAATTTACGTGATACTGGTACATGAAGACCTTTCTTTTCCGTTACACTATTTTCATTTATTGGCCAGTGTGTGATATTCATGAAAAAGGGTCACTTGTGTGATGCTTCTGCTTAAATTTTTTTATCGCCTTCTTATAGTTAGGACAAGATGTCTTAGACCTACTGTTCTCCTCTCGAAAAGTAATCACTGATTTATTCCCTTTCCCTACAATTTCTATGACACGCTGTTGGTCATCCACCCACTGTTGTCCTTCTCTTTAAAACTGCTCTGCGATGGTGCATGGAGGATGCTCATTTGATCACTGGATCACAAATTGCAATTCTCTGATTGTGTGACGCAACGATGAAACTTATTTTCTAAAAATCAACGTTGCTTCATGATATCACGAACAACATTCTAATTTATTCCGATCTAACCATATTACTTTTCCAATAGAGCCTAACGCTACATGTAATATAGGATAGGCCCTACTGTTACAGTAACGCTTGCGAGGAGTTTTCAAATGATATCGAAATATTATATTTCATACTTTTAAATATATTTATTCTCAAGAATTTATTTCAGGTATGCGTTGCGCTGTTTGTTTGGCTAGGAGTTAACGAAGAAGTGTGTAAATGGGAAACATTTCGTGCCAACTGCAGCGGTTTGAGTGTTATCTTCATCAGTTCTGCTCGCTATGGTCGAATACAGCGCGGGAGATGCGCACAGATAGAAGCAACTGAACGGCCATGTTTCATTGACGTCTTGAACTATGTAGACAAACTGTGCGGGGGACGAAAAGCTTGCGACATTACTCTTCCTAACAAAGATCTTGATACGATGACAAGTTCTTGCAGCAAAGAACTAAACCAGTACTTGGAAATTTCATATCACTGCCAAAAAGGCAAGAAGTATCTTCTGCTATTCTTCTATCGATAAATGTTAAGTTCCATGATTCGACATCATTCTCTATCATAGAATAATAAGCATCCAGTGGTCCCAGTCAGCCTTTGGTTTATGTATTGCGACCTCGATGCTTAATCTAATACGTTTCTCTCGGAGAGGCGTTATATAAATGTGAATGCGGCCACAATTACGAACTGGTATTTGTTGGAATTCACTGTTTAAATTCAGGATTTGTTAGATCAAATCAGAGTTCAGTAATCATGCATTAAAACCAGCGCGAAGAAGAGACATGAAGTAAAGTACATAATTATAGTTTTCAAGAGTCCTGCTTAGCGCCACCTATAGCCTAAAATGTGTATAACAAGTTAATTCTAATAGTATTCTAATGAGCTGATTTACAAATCCGATTTCACGGCAACTTTGAAACTTGTTGATGCCTTGAAAATCACAAACAAATTCCTTTCAAATGAATTTGTTCTGTGCATCTATCCTTACATTGCACCTTTTTGACTAAAATTAATTAATACTGTTTAAAAACTGCGTAACAAGGAGGATGCATAGTAGAAACCAATGAAAATAATTATTTCATTTCAGATACTTTCTTAATGGATTAAGTATGAATTTTAACGTTAATCTGAGTCGTTCCTTGAATTTAAATTCATTGCTTCTTTGATTAAAATATTCATTTAATCTAAGTTATATTTTATACTTATTTATGAATTTTACATTTTGGTGTTGAATTGATATGAGATTGAGACATGTTGTTGCACTACTCGAAGCGTGATGACGTATTATTATTTTACAATTTCAGTGTTCCATGCAAGTGAACAAAGCTGCATTGCCAACAGTTCAGCGCCTGTAGTAACATCTGTTGGCTATCTGGCAAATATTATCACTGACGAAACGAACCAGGGTGCGCCAATGTGCCCTTGGACAATACAGCTGCAACAGGAAGAGACCGTTCACTTGACCCTGTTAGATTTTGCGACGTATCGAAATGTTACAAGCTTCGACAGAGGCAGCACTTGTCATATTTATGCCATGGTCAAGGATAACTTTATGAAGCATGATGGTCCTGGAATCTTAATATGTGGACAGCAAACGAAGAGAGTAACAGTAGTGTTAACAACCACGGCGAGGGTAGTCGAAATTTCTGTCAGAAAGTTAAATTATCCTACCAGGGATCCCATCTATTTTTTGATAAAGTATGAAGGTAGGTTTATCTGAGTGTTATATTAGGTCACTACTATTTCCTTCTTGCTGAAACACATTCATTATTACATATATGGTTCAAAAGCGAGCAGATTCAGTCATAAATCGTTTAGTAGTTCGTTCCATATTTCGAATGACCAGGAAAGTGTTGCTGGAAAGTAAAAATTAGTGGTCAGACTTTCTTCATATTCTGTTCTCTCTAGAAACACGCTAAATTGACCAAACAAATCATGTTAATCATAAACGATAAATGATTTTCGTGGAGAAATCGCTGGCATTTATAATTTGTTCACAAACGAATGTCCATTTTCTGTTTCGGTAAACTCACAGTCTTCGGGAGTCCGAATGCAACTGGAACTACCTCATCTATACCATCGTTGGATATCATTTCAACGACATATAGTACGACTGTGGTCGTAGTCGTGTTCATCGGAGCCGTACTAGTTGGCTTACTAGGAGGAGCCTGCATCACAGCGACAATACTGCTCAGTAAATACAAATTCAAATCTAACTACTTTGCTGACTTATGTAGCGCCGATATTATAATGCACTAGGCATCAGTGCATGAGTGATTCAATTGAGTTTGGGTGGCTTCCAGCCAGAATGTAGTTAGGAATCCTTAATAAATTGAAAGAGCCCGTTAGTTATCTCATAAGCAATGGAATCTAAAAATTCACAACAAAGAAATGACCTCGCTTAAGTTTAATTTGATGGAGTAGTCTACATAGGCTACCTGAATAGTTTAGAATAAACTAGCATTTTGTAACAACGTTTGCATTAATATCATCTTATAATGCAGTGTATTTTTCTTTAATGCATTTAAACTGAATAGATAAGAGACTTTCCGAAATTTATCTATTACTTAACTCTTAATTTTATAACTGGGTTAACTAACTGACCATAATTGGAAGTATTACACACATGTACTTAACAATCGACTGTCTGTTACAGGCATTTTTTGTCATGTCTTCCGGTATTGCCTTACAGACCAAAGAGCTGTTTTATTTCATTTATCCAAAAGCCTAACATTCATTATCGCCTTGAACGAGCAGTTTGCGGTTTGAGCCTTCTCTGAGACGGTTATTGAACAAGCCCTTACACAGAAATGCTCGAAGTCACCGACTGATGCTTTGTTTTTCAAAATATTAAGTAACAATAACAACAGCAACAGTAGTAAAATAATAACAATAATAATAATAATATTTTTTTGCCCTGAGGTACTTCATTCCCTCAGGAACTTATAGATTAAGTGTGTTATTTTTCTGAAAAGGTTATTATCATTATTATTATTATTATTATTATTATTATTATTATTATTATTATTATTATTATTATTATTATCACCTTATCATATCGTTTATTATTATTATTATTATTATTATTATTATTATTATTATTATTATTATTATTATTATTATTATTATTATTATTATTATTATCATCATCATCATCATTATTATTATTATTATTTTTCCAACTGCTAATTTCAGTAAAATTCCGAAATAAGGCGACAGCTCTTTCATATGACGAACAGATGAGGCTACGCATTGGCCAAATTGGAAGACTGGACCATGAAACCTTGGCAGGAACCTCGATAGGACACAATCAAGCAACAGAGGGTAACTATTCAGAGCTGAATACGCTGCATATCGGTCAGACTGATGGTTATACAGTCATAGCTTCTGAAGAAGCAACACCGATTCCAGCCGTCGGCAACTCTACAACATCGCAAATGGCAGATTACGACTACGCTATAGTACCTAGCGGACAAAGCAACAGCGAGAATGGCTACTTGGGTATAATTGGTTAAAAAATGACAAGAGCTGAACGACTTCTTTGAACTTCAATGATAAAATGAACAGAATTCATGATTATGTGCAAGCATATATATATCGTGTATTTACGCAGAGAAGTCTATTCAACATGTACTCGTATAAAAAGTAGAAATCTGCAAAAATGCAAAGTGGCAATTGCCATGCGAGGCCAATGTGTTCTTGGTGAACGAGCTTTTTCGGTTTATGCCCAGACCAAAAGTTTCAGAGTTCACTTCCTGTATCTGTATGTTCTGATCAGTCGCCCATGTCATTTCGTCATCAACTTAAGACTTACCCTTTTACAATTGCTTACCGACCGCAGGCTCACTCACTCTCTCTCTCTCTCTCTCTCTCTCTCTCTCTCTCTCTCTCTCTCTCTCTCTCTCTCTCTCTCTCTCTCTCTCTCTCTCTCTCTCTCTCTCTCTCTCTCTCTCTCTCTCTCTCTCTCTCTCTCTCTCTCTCTCTCTCTCTCTCTCTCTCTCTCTCTGGTCTCTGGTCTCTGGTCTCTGGTCTCTGGTCTCTGGTCTCTGGTCTCTTGCAACCAGACTTGTGCCATCTCTGACGTAGCGCTCGTGAAAAAGCTGGAGCTTTATGTTTAGCTGTAAGGTCGCGTTTTAGAAATATGGAGTTTGCTATCAGTTTATCATTATTTAGTTCATGCCTTCTTTTTGTATTTTGCTGTGGATTTGTTCATATTGAATGTCGATTACGCTAACTTGGCTTTAAAAGTTGCCTGCTTAGACTATATTGTTCTTCTGTTGTCTGCATATCGATTACAGTTTTTTCTGAAGGAATCCCCTCAACATGTCGCCTAGTTCACTCCTCTTATCTAGTATTTGCGGTTTATCGACTGCATCATCTCTTCGTTGTCGTGGTATTTATCCAACTGTCTGCTTCCCAATTAGTATCATAAATTATTCAAATGCACCATATTTTTGGATCTACATCAAGCTCCACTCACCTCTTTACGTTTTGATGCACGTATGCTTGAATGTATCCGTATTTTAGCTTATAGGCCCCTACATTATATCTGTCTGCAAATATGTTCAAGTAATCTTGTGCATAGGCTGATCATTTTGCTGCGCAGTTCTTTTGTAGAATATTACAGTTTGAAACTTAATTTAGAAAATTCAATTTTGACCTAGACATATATAAATAATTCAGAAGAAAGTCGAAAACCATACCAATGCACGAATAGCCTATAAACGAGCAACTATGACATCAATAATAAACGTGAAAGTAAATTCATGGCCATATGAATGAAGTATAAATGAGTAATTCACGAATAAAATCCTAAATAAATGTATAGATAATGCGTATAAGTGAGTAGTGTGCATAAATAAATAAAGCAATAATTAGCTAACTTTTGCGCATTCTAGAGATTATTGCTTAATGAAAGTCAATTGCAAAATAAAAAACTATAATTCGGGGATACCTTTTATAGCTTCTGTTCAGATCTGTGCGTGTGTCCTTGAATGCAAAAACCAATGTTTGCAAATCAACAGGCGCTTGAACAGGTCGCATTCGGGTCAACAGACATAGCAGCAATACCACACTCGTATGTAAGTAAGGAACCATCAGTTTCGTCTATGTACCAATGGCGTCGTAGCAGTGTATCGAAAACTGTGTGCCCCACAAGAATTCACGTGCGCCGCGAGAGAAACCTAAAATTCGCTAGTCTCTTTAATTGACTTTATAAGAATTATTTCATAAATACAAATTTCGCCTTTTTAATGTTTTAATTTTCAAGAATAGTTTATCATTCACAATTATTCGATTTCATGTGATCAAAGGTAAAAACTCTAGTGACATTATTCTATTCTTTGTTATTTATAAGTTCACCCCTCCTCTCGACGTCATTATTACGGAGATACCAGCATAACTGTAACGGAACAAGTTATGTTCTTCTACTTTTTCATTTATTTTTACTAAAATATAAAACTCATAATGAGCTATAAAATCACGTGGATATATTTTGAACTTGTCTTTTTAATTAGCCCAAAATGAATAAATTCTTTGCAAAAACCGAAAAAAATGATGGAAAGGACGACAGTAGCCTGAGTAGAGGGAAATATTATTTTGCAGACAGCCAAACCATCCAGTTTATCGAAACGTAAATATAATTAAGATTATATCGGATTTGGTTTCATTTCATCAGAAAAGACAGCTCGCTTCCATATTGTTTGATTTGCTCAACAACGCTTTCAAACGAGGCAATGGTGCCGAGTAGCCTACGTTTGAACGACATCTGACAAAAACCATCCAGAACTCAAAGACAAGCCGAAAGATTATTTTAAGAAACTCAGATTTAACGTACAAAAGCAATCAAAAAAGCTGGACATTTTGTTCGATCCCAGAGAAGGCACAAATTGCAAGTAACAATATGCACAACTTTTACTAAAGAGGAAGAAACCCACGCGGATGCCGAAAATGTTATTTTGCCGGCGTTGGTGATTGCTGTTGAGTCCATGATGAGCCATGAAGCTGTCGAACAATTGAGGCAGATTCCATTGTCGGCTGATACGATTTCTCGAAGGATTCAAGTTACATGTCGCGAGACGTTGATGATCAGCTCCGAGATCATTTCATGAATGCATTCATTGCATTAGTGACGATTAGTCAGCTAAAAATCTGGTTTAGTTTCGCTATTACTGGACTAAAATTACAAGCTTTGTATAAGACAAACTGAAATTACTGCTGTTAGTTTTGTAATATTAATAAATTTTAATTGGTGTGCTGCAATAAAAATTTGCTCTGCTGACTGTTTGCGAGACGCCAGGGGCGGGTCCAGGGGGGGCAATCCGGCCATGCCCCCCATTTGGGAGATGTATGTATTAAAAAAAATTGCCCCCCACTGACAAACCTTCTGGATCCGCCCCTGCGAGACGCTGCTGTGTAGTTTCAAACATACATACATCTGATATTTTGTATGTCAATATGTCAGAAGCTCATTTTGAAAAGCTACACTTACCGCGTGTCTATAATTATTATCATCACGAAACAGCTTTCGTAGCGCCATTGAAATCTGCGGGAACCATCCATAGAGGCCTAAATCACTTGTGAATCATTTTTTCTGCACCCCCACTTAAGAGAGCCTTTTTGCTGGATACTACGTGGAACACCATACAATAATTATGTCAACCACGTCATAAAATTTCTTCAAAAAGGAAAGTAGTTCTTAACGACGAGTCAAGTCCATAATTCATGTGAAACAGCGGCTTTCATGATTTACTTCCGATTCGTGTTATTTCTGCTTGCGGAAGGATAATGCTAGTTAGTTACAGCGGCAGGCTCTGCTAACATGGCGGACTGTTTATTAGAGTGAAGGGGACAAAACTAAATGTCATTAAACTAAACTGTTGAACAACTATACTAATTTTAGCATTGTCATTTTCTGTTGCCTTATAGGCCTACTTGATTTCTAACGGTGTTCAAGCAGTATGCGCCCTGATGCTTCCCTTGATACGGTAGCTGCATTAGTAGATAGTAGAGTTTCTGATTCGCTAATATGACGTCATTTAAGTAGGCCAAATATTGAAGCTAATCGTTCTTCATGTGACTAATTATTTCTTGCAGTTTATGCGTGCAGTTCATTGGCTGTGTATGTCTTATACATAAAATTGTCAGTTGTTAGGCCATTTTGATACAAAATTCTGCTTGTTAGAGTCACGGAGTTTCAACTTGACTGTTTAAAAGTTCTAGCCTATACATTTATGCGGTCTCCTTTGATGATCGTTCTGAAAGACGCTTTCAAGCAAATCTGGCATCGAATTTAAAAGAAAACAATGAACTTCCGTGTTTTGTTTTTATGCTTTTTGCATATTTCATCAAATGGTAAGAATCTTTGACGATTTTAATACATAATTATATAAAAAAAAGCAATCTATGTCTCTCCTTTTGTTGCCGTTATTGCGAGTTTCAGTTAAGCAATGTGTGTACGTGTAATCATGAATTTCATGTATATGTGATATCCTAATTCTAGAACAACTGATTCTTTATATAGGCCTACATGCTAATACAGTGAAAGGCACATATCGCATATTTGGCACAGTGCATGTATGTGTTTATAATCTAAGTAGTTGAGTAGTAGGCCTATTTCGGCAAAATATCTTAGGAGATACAGTTTTCTCCTCCTCACATCAAGGCAACTTTTGCGGATTGGACTAAGACGGTGATAGATACAGCTACAACTTATAAGCTACTTTAGTCAATGGGAAACACAGCTGCGGGGCCGATGATCGCCGAGCCGGTGGCGTACCTTTATAACATTTCGGTCCTCTCCTCGTACGTCCCTCCGCAGTGGAAGACCAGCATCATCACTCCCGTGCTAAAAGTGAAACATTCTCAGAGGTCGCTGACTTCCGCCCAATCTCAGTGACGCCTTTTTTATGTCGATTACTGGAATAATACATCGTGCGTGGGTTCTTCCACCCAATTCTGCTTGACCTCCAGCTAAACCTGGACTTCGGGGACCAGTTTGCGTTTCGTCCGACGGGATGCACTACGGCCGCCCTTATGGGGCCAACTATCAACCTTACAGAACTGGTGGATGAGGGTCGGTACTTACAACTCATTTCGCTAGATTTCAACAAGGCGTTCGACACGGTTCGGCACTCTTACCTGGGGAGCAACTGGCCGAGATGCCGATCCCAGACAACATCTGCAATTGGACTATCGCCATTCTAGCTGACCGGAGCCATGCAATTAAATTTAAATCGGGACATCTCCACTAATTATATAAACTCTAGTATAGTGCAGGGTTCGGGGTTAGGATCAATGAACTTTTTAACAATCTCCAAGCTTAGGCCTTACCACTCAGGAAATAGGTCACTAAAAATATGCGGATGATAGCTACTTGCTAATCCCAACCTCAAATAGTGCCAATATCGCGGCTGAACTGGATCATGTAACGCAATGGGCAGATATATATAAACTGCAATAAGACCTATGTCCGGGAGCGCGGGGTGGGGCATGAACCAACTGGGACGCCGGGCTCAACCAGAGTCAAAAGCTTGGGGTTTCTTGGAGTAACGTTGTCAGACACCCTTGGTTTCGATAAGCACATCGATTGAATATGCTGTAGGGCCAGGCAGTCCTTGTATGCCTTCCGCATGCTTAGTGCCCATGGTCTCGGTGGCCCCAGGCTGTATGATGTGATGCGAGCTACTACGCTGTCACGTCTGCTGTATGCCGCTCGGGCATGGTGGGAATATGCTGGGCAACAAGAAAAGGGAAGTCTTCAGGCAGTGGTAAATAGGCTAATCCGACATAGATGCTTCCCTGGTGATTGCTGAAAGATCGAAGATCGGTGCCGTCTAACCGATACTTGTCTGTTTTCGGCGGTTCTCGGAGGACTGGGACGTGTCCATCAGGAATTGCTCCCCCAGTTAAGGCAACGGCTTAATGTATCCAATCGAATTTTAACCACCTGCGCCCTAGACGCCACGACCGGGTGTTTCCAAAAGCAGACAATCAAATGAGGAAAACATTTATAGTCATAGTGTTGTTCACATATTAATTTATCCTGATAGTGTATGTTGATGCTTGTTCACCAGAGTGCTGTTTGGCAGCTGGTTATATAAAAGAATATATTTACTTACTTTTAAGGGAACTAAACATGATTATCTATCGGATTTAAAAGGATACGACTCAATAGAGGTGTATGATTGTTTCTTGAGCTCTCTGTGACGGAATAAAAATACTTTAATTTAATGCCAACACTTTTCATGTTTGAAATTTAACGTTAGATGGATCCGATGAGTATCAATCAATTCCAGTTGGCGGAAGCGCTAATTTCGTCTGCAACGCCCGATGCAACTTAGTTTCATGGTATCGCACCAGGCCAGACAATTGTCCGCCTTCTGTGAAGGTGTTTCGAGATGGTACGGTGCTCTGTGAAACTATTGATCGTGATCGTCGAGTTGATATAGGGGAGATCAGCTTGAACAGCTGCAAGTTAACGTTGAAGGAGGTAACTTCGGCTGATGGAGGAAGATATTTCTGCGTTTTTAAGAACAATGCCGGACTATTTAAAAGATTTACATTATTACTGAAAGGTAAGAAGCACTGAACTTACGGCTTCATAGGCAGCAACATTCGTCCGAGACTTCTAGGCCTACTTAGATTCGCGATTTTTTATGGCCATTAAAAGTAACTGTAAAGAAACTGACTGACCAGTCTAATCTTACCACATCTTATCAGTCAAGCTCTATAGGGCCATGGCAATAGTCCATGACAGAAGGAATATGGATTAAGTACGACTATCAACAGCTGTAAGGTAAATTTAACTACAAATAGTCCTGCCTACTTTTAATAAATAATATTATTATTCTCTACGACTCTCTCTTGTTCTTCTTCTTCTTTCTTTCTTTCTTTCTTCTTCTGCTTCAGCCTCCTCCACCTATTCCTCCTCCTCCTCCCCTCTTCTTCCTCTTCGTCTTCTTTTTCATGATGATGAAGTTCATCATCATCGTCATCATCATCATCTTCTTCTTCCTCCTCTTCTTCCCAGTGTTCTCCATTCTCGGAAGTGCACGAATTCAACAAGAATATTGTTCCTATTCGTGCTTCGGATCATCACTTCCAATAGCTACCACTAAACAGATTATTTTTATTTATATTAATACTCTTTAATATCTATATTGAGGAATTAATAAGGGAGGCGATGAATGGGTGGCGGTAGGGGTAAAGGTTGGAAGAAGAGTAGGCCTACTGAAGACATGCAGTTGATCAAGCAATGCTGGCGAGAAACAAAGAGTGGCTACAGAAAATGATGGATCATGATCAACAAGATCTCAACGGTGTACGGTATAAACATAAACATCAAAACGACAAAGAGGATAAGTGAAGAAGATTAAACAAAAGTTAAGATGAGTATAGGTGGATGGGAAATAGAGCAAGTCGGTAAATTCTTCTACCTGGGAAGTATGATCACAAACAATGCCAAACGCCATGTAGAGATAAAGAGAATAACCATGGAATAGAATGAAATTAATTAGAGGAAAATAAAACAGGAACTTGAGAGAAAATTATGCTTAAATCTATGATATTAAGTGTAGTAATATACGGATTGGAAACATGGACAACAAGGGAGGAGGACATAAAAAGACTGGAGGCTTTCGAAATGTGGATATGGGGCAGAATGGAGTAAGTTGGATGGAACGCAAGACAAATGAAGAGATATTACAAATAATGGATGAAAGATGATCCCCGATAGTAAACAATTATAAATCGGCAGAGAAAATGGATGGACCACATATTGAGGGAAGATTCTCTATTAAGAACTATAATCGAAGAAAGCAAGGAGGGGAAAAAGGACGAGAGTAAAACCTCGAGTGATGTTGGATTAAATGATGAAGGACGGTTACAGGGAGCTGAAGGAGAGGGCTACGAATGGCGACATTGGTCGTACGAAATTGTCTAGGGAGGCAGAGAACCTGAAGAAGACAATAATCGTAACAGGCAGACGACAAACAAGCCCCAAAAAATTTTTCGATACGGCGAATAATGATAAATTACTAACACAATAGTAACAATACTCGAAAAAATAGCCTAATCATGACTAAACTGAACTAAACAGAAACACTTGAAACAAAATAAATTGTAATGGATCTTAAATTATTCTTTGCACATCATAGATTATCTTTAATGAATATTGAAATGGTCAAAACAAACAACCAATAACAGACTGTTTATTTCAGACTTTACCCTTGAAGCCGACAATCATTTACCCTCTGCAAGCCCGCCTACAGTTATTAGGCCTACTGTGCCGAAAATCATCCGGGGTTAGTTGTGTTATGTATATGGTAACAATTTCTATCACTTTCTTATCAGTAGGACAAGTTGTCTAAGATCAATAAGTTCCCCAATCACAAAATATTCGCTGTTTTTCTTCCTTCCCTTATAGTTTTAATGACACACTGTGTCATCCACCCGCTGTCTATACATGTCCTTGTCTTTAAAACTCCTGAATTTTAGACTAATGTAAATTTGAGTTGCTCTTTGAATTTATATTCAGTCCCTCTTTTATCAAAATATTTACGAAAATTTTCAGAAAACGTGACTGTGCATGTGTATGGTATATATGTAGACATAATTGGAGCATCTTTTCAGTATCTGAGAAAGTACTTTTTGCTAATTACTAGTGAGTGAGACAAAATTACTGAAGTGTTTCATCAACAAACATAACTATGCAGTATAGATGCATGCATTCACGATTCCTGTATATTACAGTTTTGCTGAATAACTATTAACACATATATTTTGTACTGTTTTCGTGAATTTTATATACTGGTGTTGAATTGATCTGCGAATGAGATATGTTGTTGCACTATTCCTCGAAGCGCGATTGTCGCAATCGGAGGTCGCCCTGTCGTGTGTTTGCCGTGTGTTGATGTCGACCCTCGATTGCTTGTTCTTTTACTTGCACTTTTATTTAACGTGCCTAACTTTTCTATAGACGATTCACGACGCACTTTGTTTAATTAATAAATGAATTTAATTAAAGAAACAAATATATATATATACACTAACTCTACGGGAACTTCCACGTAGTATTAAAGCGTTTAGATATTAAATCGGACTATCTCAAATGTTGCTTCGTACAGCCTAACTACAGATCGTTCTTTCGCGTCAGTCTCTGAATCTGACGGACTAATACTCTGCCGCCCCGCTGGTCGTTCCTCCCGATGTTTCTCGCTCGACCGATGTTCACACGTCGCGTTCGTCAGCAGTACAAGTCCCGTGTTCTCCGTTCCCTTCTGTTAAGTAGGAACTCCAGCGTGCATCAGTCAGCCCCCCTCCCCACGTCAAGCTATCGTCAATTAGTGTCAGATTGCTCCTCGATACGCGGGTCGTCGCTCGCCTGCAGCGCGGGCGGTGTCTGGTTACACCATAGCCGCGAGGTGTCCTATTACACCTTGGCTGTGTGGTGTCCGATTACACCTGGGCCTAGCTGCCTTCAATGATGCCCAAGTGGAGGCTGGCTTTCGTCCGTCATCATCCTATCTCGACCGGCAACGACGCTTACATCATAATGATGATGCCATCTCGTCGTTGTTGTCGATCTCCTCACGCGACACCTCCCTTCCCGGGGGAGGACAAAGCCAGTCATTGGTTCGCCTCCCGGCTGAGAATGATGTCGTTCCCTCCATCGATTTCCTCCAGACCATGTCCTCGTCGTTCCCATGAAAATACAAAATATCAGCACAGTTAGAAATTATTATTTACAGTCGTCGCGGTGCCTTACATGGTAGTCCTCCTTCTCCTCAATCATAGTCTGGACAAAAGATCAGTGGGAATATTCAGCGCCCCAGGTCGATATCCAAAAGAAATACCGAAGTCCTGGAGGGCCAGAGCCCCTCTCGCAAGTTTAGCACTTGTGGGCGTAGAAGCAGTTAGGAAAGTCAAGGGGGTGTGATCAGAATAGAGGGTGGTTCTTGACATAAAAATCCAATCCCTAAACTTCTTCCACGCAGAAATCACAGCATGCGCTTCGCGTTCCACAGTGGACCAACGCGCTTGCGTAGCATCTAATTTAGAACTGGCAAAACATGTTGGCCGTTCTGTTCCATCGTCTTGAATTTGGAATAAGCAGCAACCGACTGCTTCGTCTGAAGCATCAGTCGATAGACCAAACTCTCTGCCGTAGTCAATTGTCTGCAAACATACCGCGTTATTTAAATCGTGCGTAAGATTATCTAGCGCCTTTTGGTGATCAGCACGCCAGGGTATCTTAACAGGCACCGATTTCTGGGTCAAGTCAGTGAGAATTCTGGCTGTCTCAGCCAGGTTAGGGATGAAGTTCCTAAAATAACTGAAGAAACCAATTAATCTCCGTATGTCCTTTTTGGACTCGGGTTGAGGGATTTTCCCTAGCCCTGCGATTTTCATAGGATCCGGTTCAATGCTCCCTGATCCGATCAGGTGACCTACAAACGTTGTTTGTCGCCTAGCAAACGAACTCTTCTTAATGTTAAAAGTCAGACCCGACTGTTGAATAGTCATTAAGTATTTCTCTGGGTGTTTCATGTGATCCGGCCACGTCATCGAGTGTACTGCCATGTCACTATGTGAGGGAGTGATGATACCTAGGGCCAAAAGTTCGCGGGTCTGCTTCTCCATCTCCGGTTTGAGCAGTTCCGGCACCTTATAGGCTCGCAAACTCTTCGGCCTGAACTCCGCGCTAACAGTGATTGTGTGTTCTAGGACGGGACAGAAACCTGGTTTGTCCGAGAACACATCTGGAAACCTGTCTAACAGACTAAACAGCTGTTTCCGCTCGGGTACCGTTAAGTGTGCAACGGCAATAGGGTCTACTTGTGCACTGGGCCTTGTCTGCCTCGTGACGAAGCTACCCACCGCTTCCCCGTGACCGAAGTCTTCGTCCTTCTCGAACAGAATGGAGCAATTGTTAATCAATGCTTGCTGTATTCTTTCGTTATATTTGCGGATCCGATTTGCGTGTAGTAAGCGGCTTTTGCCCCCTATTTCCACGATGTATGTGTATAGCGATTTCACCTGAGCGATGATGGCCGGGCCTTGCCATTGGCCCTCCTTCTTTGCTCCTCGCGCTTCCGGTGATTGGATGATGACTTTGTCTATTCTCTCTTTAGGCAAGCACAGTTGTTTTACAGAATGCCCAGCTATTTTGTCTTTATGAAAGGGCAAATTGTCTTCAGTGAAGAAGCTCTTCGCCCCAATTTTCCCGTGGGCCAAGAATGGTGCTAGTGTCGAACATTGTGCTTGTTCAGCAGCCATCTTGTTTCTGCCTACTATTGTGTCTTCCTTGGGTGGGGGTGGTATCTCAGGATTGAAGAATAGCTCTTCATTATCCGTTTCCTCGGGACTGATTTCTCCTACACTCCCACTGTCTGCTTGAGCGACCGTGAAGTAATCCTCGCCTATCAGCGTCCTAAGTCCCTCTACCTCCTCCCCTCTCTCCTCTTCCTCACTCGTCTCAGTCCTTGCGACCGCCTGCGCTTCTGAAATTTGATCTATTTCAGGAGCGCTGGCCGCGTGACTCGAATGCAACGCTGTCTCGCGCAGCAAGTCGGCTGTAGTGGGCGTTATAATTAACGGTTCATTAAGGTCTTTAATGAGTGCCGCCCATATCCGAACATCAGGGGCGTAATTTACCTCCCCCTCCCTGTCCTCGCCGGCCTGAGACCCCTTTAGTCTCAGCCGCACCACGTCCACAATCATTGATTGACCGTTCAGCCCCTTCACCTCTATCTGCTTGACCACAGGTAGGTTGAGCGGCCTGATTAGTTCTGCTCGCGCACAATTGTATTCGGCCCCGCTATCTATTAGAGACGATGTCACAGGGAGCCCTGTAATATACACTTTCATGTACTCTCTTACATAAGTCTCCTCCTGAAGTCTTAATTTTTCTGCTTCCTCTTTCCCTTCTCTCCTCTGCTTCTCCTCCTGAAGCCTGAGCTTCTCAGCCTGCTTTTCCTCTAGCATTCTGAGTCTCTCTGTTTCCTCCTTTTCTTCTCTCCTCCGTTTCTCCTCCTGAAGCCTTAATTTCTCTGCTTCCTCTTTCTCTTCTTTCCTCTGCTTCTCCTCCTGAAGCCTTAGCTTCTCAGCCTGCTTTTCCTCTAGCATTCTGAGTCTCTCTGTTTCCTCTTTTTCTTCTCTCCTCCGTTTCTCCTCAAGAAGCCATAGTCTCTCATCCTGCATCTCCCTAAGCAGCCTGCTCTCCTCCCCAATTATCCTGAGCTTCTCAGCCTGCGTCTCCCCAAGGAGCCTCAGTCTCTCTTCTTTCTCTTGTCGTCTCCTCTCTCTCTCTTCTTCGATCCTTCTCTGCCTTTCCTCCTTCTCTTCCTTTCTCCTCTCCGCTCTCTCCTCAAGCAGCCTGAGTCTCCGCTCCGCTTCCTCTCCTTCTTCTTTCCTCAGTTCCTCCGCTTCCTCTTTCTCTTCACTTCTCTGCCTTTCTTCTTCCTCTTCTAGTCTCCTCTCTCTCTCTTCTTCGGTCCTTCTCTGCCTTTCCTCCTCCTCTTCTTTTCTCCTCTCCACACTCTCAGCTTCCCTTCTCTCGTATTTTAATTGTTCGAGCCCGACTAGCTGCCTCAGCCTTGTCGAGCGAATACTGGTCTCTAGGCTACCTATGTTTACTTCCTCACTTACTTCTGGCGGGGCCTCCCGTCCAGAAACAATTATTTCGGCGCTAGCCTCTCGGAGCTGGTTCATATTCATGTAATTCAATTCCTTCTCTCCTAGTCCCATCTTTCTCAGATATGCGACTAGTCTGTGATGGGGCGTGTTCTGCACCCTCACTCTTTTCTCTACCGACAACTTATCCATCTTCCAACAGTCCGCTCACTAATAGAAAAAGATAAGTAAGTTAGAGGAGAGTCACCGTTGGTCAGAAATCAAAGAAAACAACGTCCTAAAATTCTACCACAAATACAACAAGAACAGAACTGAGCAAAAGGAGCTACGCAAAAGCCTCGGCTATTCGCACACCAATCCTCATCCAGACCTCAACCGCAACCTCACAGATTACCACGACTACCAGTAAGGACTTACCCTCTGATACGTCGAGCGTGTTCCGTCTTTTGGTATCTTGGCTGATCCGCTGTCCTCCGTTGCCACTCCCGTCCGTCGTTGCTAGCGATGGTCGGTCGTCCGTTGGCGCTCTTGTTCCTCGTCCTTGCCTGTTGCTGTCGGTTCCTTCGAGTTCTTCGTCTCCGGAGTCCGGCACTCGATTTCTCCAGTTGCGAAGGGTTGTATTCGCCGCTGGTCCCGATCTGTTGAGATTCCTCTTTCCGTTTCCGGTTCCGCTTTTCGTCGTGACGTCTTCCGTTGAAAACCCTGTCGACTGCGCCAATGTCGCAATCGGAGGTTTCCAGTCGTTTGTTTACCGCTGGGTTGATGTCGACCCTCGATTGCTTGTTCTTTTACTTGCACTTTTATTTAACGTGCCTAACTTTTCTATAGACGATTCACGACGCACTTTGTTTAATTAATAAATGAATTTAATTAAAGAAACAAATATATATATATACACTAACTCTACGGGAACTTCCACGTAGTATTAAAGCGTTTAGATATTAAATCGGACTATCTCAAATGTTGCTTCGTACAGCCTAACTACAGATCGTTCTTTCGCGTCAGTCTCTGAATCTGACGGACTAATACTCTGCCGCCCCGCTGGTCGTTCCTCCCGATGTTTCTCGCTCGACCGATGTTCACACGTCGCGTTCGTCAGCAGTACAAGTCCCGTGTTCTCCGTTCCCTTCTGTTAAGTAGGAACTCCAGCGTGCATCAGTCAGCCCCCCTCCCCACGTCAAGCTATCGTCAATTAGTGTCAGATTGCTCCTCGATACGCGGGTCGTCGCTCGCCTGCAGCGCGGGCGGTGTCTGGTTACACCATAGCCGCGAGGTGTCCTATTACACCTTGGCTGTGTGGTGTCCGATTACACCTGGGCCTAGCTGCCTTCAATGATGCCCAAGTGGAGGCTGGCTTTCGTCCGTCATCATCCTATCTCGACCGGCAACGACGCTTACATCATAATGATGATGCCATCTCGTCGTTGTTGTCGATCTCCTCACGCGACAGCGATGACGTATTCTTTTTGCAATTTCAGTCTTCCATGCCAGTGAACAAAGCTGTATTCATTCATCCATTCAATCATTCAGTCATTCAGTCATTTGAGCATTTATATAACGGCCCTTCAAGGGAGCTACTCAGAGGCGCTCCCGACTCCAGAACGGACGAACAATGCAAGGTATTGTCAACAGTTCAGTGCCTGTAGTAACACCTGTTGGCTATCTGGCAAACATTATCACCGACGAAACGAACAAAGGTTCCTCATTATGCCCATGGACAATACAGCTGCAGCAGGGAGAGACTATTTACTTGACCCTGGTAGATTTTCCGACTTATCGAAATGTCACAACCTTCGATAGAGACAGTATTTGTCATATTTATGCCGTGATCAAGTAATAATAATGATGACAATAATAATAATAATAATAATAATAATAATAATAATAATAATAATAATAATAATAATAATAATAATAATAATAATAATAATACCTCGGGGCAAAAAAAAATTTAAAAAAATAAAATAAAAATAAATAAATTAAAAAAAATAAAAAATAAAAATAATAATTATAATAATAATAATAATAATAATTAGGCGCCTTTCAACCATCAGTGGCGACCGCCGTGAGGCTTCGTTTCTCTTCCAGCGCCTATCTATTTACATACAACGCTATAACTCTATTGCTTTCAACGGGACATTCCCAGAGCCTCCGAACGACGAGGTTTGATTTTCCGGATGTTACATTAATTAATATTGAAGTCCCTGTGGGATCCTGTATACCTCGGGGCATAAAAAAAAATAATAATAATGTAAATAGTCTCTCCCTGTTGCAGCTGTATTGTCCACGGGCATAATGAGGAACCTTTGTTCGTTTCGTCGGTGATAATGTTGCAGCCGCTTTTCGTGGTTCTTTTGTGCAGTCGGATCTTGCTGAGGGATAAGCCGTTCCAGAAAACCATCTATCTTTCTCCGGACATAGTTTTGATAGCCTGAGGGATTAATGCTACCTTGGGCAAAAAATAATAATAATAATAATATTTTGTATTAATTCAAACTGACAAGTAAGTAGTAGGATTACATTGAAACACGACAGCTTACAATCAAGATCTTAATTATATATACACGGTTTGGTAGCCATGAAAGACGCCGCCCTAGAGAAGGTTAGGGGAACCAAACCGCGAATCTAATGCTCTCCTGGCCATGAGTGTTACCATTACTCTATCCCCCTCCCCAAATAAATAGTTTGTTTAATTTATATAATTATATAATTTGTTCATAAGCGAATGTCAATTCCTGTTTTTCTAAACCGAAAGTCCTCGGGCGTCTGAAAGAGAAAGAGACTACAAATGCAATTGGAACAACTGCCTCATCCATGCCATCGTTGGATATCTTTTCATCGACATATAGTACGACTGTGGTCATAGTGGTGTTCATCGCAGCTACACTCGTTGGCTTAGTCGGAGGAGCCTGCATCACAACGACAACACTGCTCAGTAAACACAAATTCGAATTCAACTACTCTCCTGACTTCTATGTCGTCGATAATATAATGCACAGGGCATCAGAGATGAGTGATTCAATTGAGGTTGGTCGCTTCCAGTCAGAGTGTGAGGAACTGAGGATGAATCCTTAATAAATTGAAGGAGCGCGGTAGATATCCGATAGGCAATGGAATCTGACAATTCACAGCAAAGACATTAACGCGCCTATAAGTTAAATTTGATGAAGTAACCTACGTAAATGAATAGCTTAGAGTAAACTACCATTTTCGTAACAATGTTTGTATTAATATTGTCTTATAATGCAGTTTCTTTTTTATCACTAATACATTTTAAACCAATTAGGTAGTAGACTTTTCGAAATGTATACATCAATCAACTATTAATTTTATAAATGGGTAAACTAAATGATTATAACTGGAATATTACACGCAGGTGCTGTATAATCTACAGTCTGTAACAGGTTTCTCTAATAATATCTTCCTGGTATTGCCTTACTAGCCAAAAAGCCGTTTCTTTCATTTATCCAAAGACCTAACATTCATTATCGCCTTCCGCGAGCAGTTTGCGGGTTTGAGCATTAGGCTCTGAGACAGTTATTGCGCAGGAAAGTTTGTGTAGCCACGTTCTCGAATCACGTGACGTATTACACGTGATTGGCGGCCCACTAGTATTCGAAACTTGCGGGCCACCGGGCGGTCCGCTAGTCACTTCGTATTGCGTATAGGGACCTTGAACAAGAAATGCTCAAAGCCGTCGATAGATGCTTTATCTTAAAATATACATAATTAACAACAACAACAACAACAACAACAATGATAATAAAAATAATGCCAACTGTTAATTTTAGTAAAATTCCGAAATAAAACGACAGCTCGGGCACATAACGAACAGATGAGGAGAAGCACTGGCCAAAGTGGAAGACTGGAACATGAAGCCTCGGTAGAAACCGCAATAGATCACAGTCAAACAACGGGCAGAGACTATTTAGACCTGAATATGCTGCACATCGGTCAGACTGATGTCTACACAGCCATAGCTTCTAAAGAAACTAACACAGTTTCAGTCGTCGGCAACCCTCCTACATCGCAAATGCCACATTACGACTACGCTATAGTACCTAGCGGACAAAGCAACAGCGAGAATGTCTACTTGAGTATAATTGGCTAAGAAATCACAAAAACTGAACGACTTCATTCAACTTCAATGATAAACTTGATAGAATTTATATATGGATGCACGTCAATCGTGTATTTACTCAGAGTTGTCTATTCGACATGTATTTGTACAAAAAGTAGCATACTGCCAGAGTGCAAAGTGGCATCTGTCATACTATGCCAAGCTGTTCTTGGTGAACGAGCTTTTCTGGTTGATGGAACAATAGTTTGGAAATCACTTCCTGTATACGATAACGCTGTAGGCCTACTTCAGTTGGACTAGCACTGAAGAAACTAGCAAAGTTTCAGCCGTCGACGGCAACTCTCCAACATTGCAAATGCAACATAACGACAACGCTGAAGCATATACCTAAAGAAGCAACATTTGCAGGGAGAATGGACACCAAACGCCGGTGACCCGTCAAAAGAGCGACCGACAAAAGAGCGCCGACAAAAGTGCGTCGACAAAAGAGCGCCGACATAAGAGCGCCGACGAAAACTTTATATCGAGAGTTCTGTAGCGAAACTTTTATTAGCATTCAAGGGAGAGGGACAGCTGAGAGATTATCAAATCACTTTAACATTTATCAATGACTAGCTGGTTTCGGAGGTTTTGGGCCGGGACACCATGGTAGCGGTCAAAACGGGGACGCGAAGCTGCTTAACCCGGCGTTTTGGGTGTTTCAATCCCTCTAGCGAATAAGCAACAAACACTGCTTAACCCGGCGTTGGCGGGGTTTAGTTCAGTGAAAGTTTCAATCCCTCTAGCGAATCCGTACTGTAGCTGCTTAACCCGGCGGCGCCATCTGGCGAGTGAAAATAGGTTGAGTGTAAGTTTTTTTTACCAGCTAGAAATGCATTGGCCGGGTAGGTTTTGGCCCGGGAGACCATGGTAGCGGTGAAAACGGGGGACGCGAAGCCTCGCACTGGGTGTGTAATGCCCACCCCGAGACAGTAGTGAAGGTTTGGAGTGAAAAGGTCCAAAGCTGTAGAAATGCATCGCGGTCAAAGATCGCTGTGACAGACAGACAGACAGACAGACAGACAGACAGACAGACAGAGTCTTGTCTTTATTTATATAGATTGTAATGAACTGCATTATATCAACTGGTATGGGAAATAAACAAGTACTTGATTTTATTTCATGTTACATAGTTGAGTGACGACATAACCATTAAGTCGCGCGGATGACTTGAACAGAATCCTGGTATTCGGAACGGAAGAAAACATGATATGCTTTGTAATTTTTTTCGTTGCATTCCGTTAATCAATTTTGGTCTTTATTTTCATCGATCTTCCAGCTTCTAATTTGAGCTATGTCATCATCATCCATTCAACTTCTAGTCTGAGCTGCATTGTCGAAGAAAATATAGTTCAAGCTAGAAGCTGGATTACCGATGAAAATATAACTCAACCCTAAAGCTGGGAGAGCGATGAAAACATAGCTCAAACTAGAAGCTGGATGAGTGATGAAAACATAGCTCAAATTAGAAGCTGGATGAGCGATGAAAATATAGCTAAAACTAGAAGCTGGATTCTCGATGAAAACATAGCTCAAACTAGAAGCTGGAAGACCGTGAACCTTTCGTCAGTGAACCATTTATCGTGACACCTCACACTGCTTATCGGCGCTCTTATGTCGGCGCTCTTTTGTCGGCGCTCTTTTGTCGGCGCTCTTTTGTCGGGCGCTCTTTTGACGGGGTGCCCCAAATGCCAATGGCTACATGGGCATATCTGGCTAAGGATTCACAAGAACTGAATGACTTCTTGCAACATCAGTTAAATTATAACGTTAATAACATTCGAATGTCACGTTACATATTTATAATGTTAAGCAGATAATTCAAGATGTATAAATTATGTATAAAGAGTGAAAATCTGACTAAATTGCCATCATAGGATGCATCTGTTTAGGTCTGCTAGATTGTCGTTTTAAGTGCTGTTGTGAAATTCCTAAAAGGCGCGTTGCAAGTAGCCAGATTTAGCGTGCGACCATTACTTGTTATAGATGCTGTTCCTCGGATAGACTGTTTTTTTAATAGATGTCATTCATGATAATGATGTACATTTTGCTTCAGTTAGCTGTACTTGTCAGTCATCATGCAGTCCAACATCAGTAATCTTTGTCTTACTCCTGTTTTGTACGGTTTCCTCAGATTGAAGTCTTCTGCATTACGTTAACGGCGCTTTTGAAGTTAACTGCTTAGATTTGATTTTTCTTGCATAATCTTTTCTCCTATGATAGTTTTTCAAAGAACTTCCCTCAAAGTGTAGCGCATTAACTTCTTTTGTCTAGTCTTAAGGATGTTTCGACTAAGTCGTCTTTTCTTCGTCGTAGTGTTATCTCCAAATGTCTTCTTCCCAGCCTCGACCATTTTGAAATGGACCATCTACATCAAACTACTCTCCACTATACGTCTTCATGTTCGTATGTATAATATGGCTGTGTTTAACCTCCTGTAGCATTTACAAAGAAAAAAAACCAGTGTCCTGAATCAAGCGGATCAAAACAACATTCCCGATTGTTTTTTTTGACACATCTCAACAGTGATACCTGCTTTCCATTGTGCTAGTGAAAATGTCTGTAACATCTGTTTCTTTGTTTCATATATAATAATAGGTGCTTGAGACTATTTCAGTTTTTTTTGCATTTATTGATGTATTTATAGATGTATTCTCCGGTGGATTTTTTCTGTCTGTATGGATAAATTTGTTTTTATTTTAGGTTGGGGTGGGTGCGACATTGATAGGGAGACTCAATTTCAGTGGGGGTGAATTTGCCTCGAAACAATCTCCGCATGAGATATTATTCCGGTCAGGAAAACTCTGTGTGAGGCGAGAATTTATTTCGTGACACCGGCCTGTCACGCAGTCCTCCTTGGAAACGGATGAAAATTTTTTTTGACAAACAATTTCATAATTTGGTGCTCAAATGTATTTGATTTGCATGCCAAGAAGGCTGGCAGGGCCCAAGAGGCAGTAATACACAGAAATTTCTAAAAACTCGGAAGACTTAATTAAATAAACGGATAAGAGTTGACGGCGATTGTAAAGAATTGTGGTTTGTTCCTGGTTTAGGTTTACACAGGTCAGGAAACCATTTTCAGCGAATCCACTTACAATATGTTGCCTTTAATTTGCGCTGTCATGGCGATCTGTTGGCCTAATTATACTAGCTCTAAACAAGGCACTTGTGATCACACGGATGTTCTCACACTGTAATTAACTCGTGTGTGTACAGTAGGGTTATAACTTTTTTACAACCTCATGTTCCTGTAGCTTAGTTGGATGAACTTTTGCCTAAAAACAAAGGAATGAACTGTCATTTTGAAATCTTTTGAAAAAAGGTCACCCCGAAATCAAAAAATTGATTCATGTATATGTCACTGTGTAATGTATTATGTAATATGCATGCATAGTGCATACTAACATGTATTATAATACAGGAAAGAATGACCTAGAAAATTTTTATAATATTTGTACAATATTTTGTAGGTACATATAATACTTGTACAATAGTTTGTACATTGTACAATGTACAACTGTACAATGTACAACTGTACAATGTACATCACTGCTTATTGCAAAGAATAAATCGATGTTGCAGTTTGTCTTTCATGAAGTTCCCACATCACTTTGATTGCGTGTTCTGCGCACTGATTACTTCTTGCAATGGTATCTGGAGTACGGATGGCTCCTTCTCCAGTGATTCTCCAATACCCACAATGCTTTTTTGTAAGGTTTCAATATTTCTGACAAGTTCTTGAAGTCATTTTTACTGTACATATGTTTAGTAAACCAATAGTCTGCCCAGTCATATGAAACGAATCTGCATCCCTTCTCCAACGTTTTCCCTGTTGTAAGGATAAGAATGAATGAAAGGATAGCAAGAATGGCTCTTGAATTCCACCTGGCATTGCTGATGTTTGGAATTTTCTTAAACTTAACCAATGGTAAAAACCTGTTTCCTCAAAGATTCTGAACACCCGTGGAAGATGGTATAACAGTTTATTGTCGTCTCTCCAGCCTGCTTTATTGAGGATTTCTTCTTTTCCATTAACAAACTGTGTTTTCAGTTCCTCATACTTGTTCATCAGTTGAGACGTAAGCGGATATTCTATGTTTGGAAACCTGGTGTTACCACCAAGTTCCTCGTCCATGACCACCCTGAGAATCCTGTCCAGAACGTGATGCTGGCAACTGATAAATTGTGGTTTGCTGACACCCATGCCAGACAACAAAAGTTGCAATTTGACAACAACTCCATTCTTTTTCCCAGTGTTAACACTGGTTGTATCAACAGTGGTCATCTTCGTTGCATTCCATAAGTTAATACAACTTATGGAATGCAATCAAGAACTTTTGCAATTCCTGAAGCAATAGTTTCGGCATCGCAATCTTTCAGATGCAGACTTTTACTTCAGTTCTCTCATTCTTCAGTATCACACCCTGATATTCATTTTCTCAATATGCTTGCCATCAAAATGTAAGGATCACTGTTCCATCTATAACTTTTCAATAATTTCCTCCTTCAATTTAGCAGCGTTTTTGGTAGCCTATTTGCAATTTTCTTGTGTTACACTGAAGGCCTATACTGCCACTGAATGTTTTTGAAATTAACAAGTTCAGTTTGCCCACAAACCTTTCTATATAGACCAATATTTTGATTCTTCTAGAAAATGCTGAACAGTTTTAGGAAGTTCCAGATAGCTGTAAAAGTTCTAAACAGTTCCATAAAGTTTTTATAAGCGCTACCACGTATGAGTAGAAACGTTGCATATATGGTGAATCAAACTTTTCATTTGGGGGTGACCTTTTTTCACAACTGAGAAGAATTAATCACTTTTTCAGTGTTTCTAAGCAAAAGTTCATCCATTTATGATACAGGAAATCGCTTTTTTGAAAAAAAGTCAAAAAGTTATAACCCTAGTGTACAGCCGAGACATTTTTGCGGTGCGTAAAACACTCAAGTTCGACTATTTGACTGATGATTATTGTAGGCTGACAGTACATAATTTGGCAGTGTAGGATACGCTCACACAAATTCAAATTTACTCCATAATGGGCTTCGAATAGCTAGCCCTCACGCTATACAGTATTAACAGTGAACGACAGGCACAGAAACAGTGTTTGGTTACAGATAACTCAATGATACCGAAGTGATTTAATTCTTATGTTGGAACGAAGAATGGACATGCAGACCCATGCATTTCTCCGCGTCATTTGCCTTGCTTTTGTACTGCATCCTTTGACAGGAGGTTAGTGTGTTATATAGCTTCTTATAATTTTTAGTTATATTCCTTATCATCAAAGATCAAAGCAGTAATAATTAACGTAGACTAATTACCATGCTAAGATGAACGCAAGGCTGAACCATCCTACAATTCATATCGCCTTCATTCAAATAGGGAGAATGAAATATATCTAAGTCTA
Organism: Allolobophora icterica; assembly: GCA_963556255.1. Lineage (NCBI taxonomy): Eukaryota > Metazoa > Annelida > Clitellata > Crassiclitellata > Lumbricidae > Allolobophora > Allolobophora icterica. The sequence continues at coordinate 79,159,392 of OY744604.1, forward strand.
ATTTATCCTGATCTGTGCCAATAACTCTTATAATACCACTGTCTAATAAAGATACGGTTACAATTACGATTATAAGAATTAATCAAATGATGTCGAAAATATAATATTGTATGCATTTTATATACATTTGTGTTCAAGAACTTATTTGAGGCATACGTCACGTTGTTTGTTTGGTTAGGAGTTAACGAAGAAGTGTGTTTTGGGAAAAGATTTCGTGCCAACTGCAGCGAAATGAGTGTTATCTTCATCACTTCAGCTCGTTATGGTCGCATGCGAATCGGGAAGTGCATTCTACATCTTTTCCTAAATGCGCCATGCTTCATTGACGTCCTTGCCTATGTAGACAAACTTTGTGGAGGACGGAAAGCTTGCGATATTCCTCTTCCTAATGGAGATCTTGATATGATGGCAAGTCCTTGTAGTGAAGATCTAAAGCAGTACTTGGAGATTTCATATCACTGTCAAGAAGGCAAGAACGCATCTTCTGCTCGTGGATAAATGCTCAGAAATCATCCCTTAAAGTAATAAACATGCAGTGAGCCTGTGCATTAAGTGTTCAAACCTTGATTATTAATCTCATATGTTTCTCTTGAGGAGGCGGTACATTAACTACATTTATGTGTGATTGAGACTAGAATTAAGAGCTGACATTTCCTAATATTTCTGAGTGATTTGCTAGCGGAAACAAATTCCATTCAAAATTTTTCGCTCAATATATCTTATGGATTGACTTAATTAATACTGTTTGAAGACTGCGCAAAAGGGGCGACCCGTTTCAAGAACTTTGTAAACCCTGTTTTCTTTCAATTTGGAATCAAACTGCTTTTCTTAATTTAACCATTACATGAATTTCATCTAAGTTATTATTCTGTCTATATTAGGCCAGACGCTGAAAGCTTTGTATTGAGTTAGGCCTACTCTGCGAAATTAAACTACATCTTAAGTTAAACTATAATTTAACTTAATTTACTTTCTTCTTAATTAAATATGAATTTTACAGTCAGGCTGAGTAACCAGTTGGACTATTTCAATTGCTTCATTTATAAATATTCATTTCATCTAAGTTATATTTCGTATTTTGTTATTAATTTAAAAAGTTTATGTTGGGTCACCCTTGTTATTAGTGCTGCACTGTTGCTCGAAGTTTGATGACCTATTTATTTGCAAATTCAGTGTACCATGGAAGTGAACAAGGCTGTATTGTCAACAGTTCAATGCCTGTAGGCTATCTGGCGAACATCATCACCGATAAAACTAATCAGGGTTCTTCATTCTGTCCTTGGAAGATACAGCTGCAACCGGGAGAGTCTGTTAACTTGACCCTACTAGATTTTGCGACGCATCAAAATATCACAACCCTCGCAACAGAAACTAAGCCTACTTGCATTGTTTATGCTATGGTTAAGAACAGCGCTATGAAGTTTAATGAGCCCGGAAAATTATTGTGTGGAACGAATGTGAGGGAGAGACTGCTGCTAACAACCGAGGCAGAGGAAGTCCAAATTTCTATCGAGAAATTAAATTCTCCTGGCAGAGATCCTATCTACTTTCTGATAAAGTATGTTGGTAGGTTTGCGTGATTGTTACATTATGTCATGACAGTTTTCTTTCTGTTGAAACACATTCATTGTTATTTATATTCCACAAATTCGAACTGAACCATTCTTAAATAATTTCGCAGTTCGTTTCGTAGCTCAATTGACCAGGAAAATGCTGGTGAAGAAACAAAAATTGTGCTCATACTGCCGACATATTTCGTTCTGTGTAGAAGTGCTATAAATTCACCAAACGAGTAATGAAAATCGTAAACGATTAACTACTTGAAGGGAGTTTGAGTATTTCGGCTGGACCTCCCCGGACTCTGATCTGACACCTGACTCACAGGCAATTCGGACATGATTATATATAGCGTCGGTGTATAAGCTTGTCTCCCTTATGTGGCTTTTTTATGGCGCTGGGAAATTTTGGAGATTTACATTTACATTAAACATTTTGGACACATTAAATTTGTTCATAAACGAATGTTCATTTCTGTTAGTCTTCAGGCGTCTAGAATGGAAGGATACTTTAAATGCAAATGTAACTGGAATAACACACAGTACGACATTGGTCGTTGTTGTGATCATCTCATCTGGACTGGTTGGCTTATTTGCAGGAATCTTCATTGCAACGACAATACTGCTCAGTAAATACACATTTGAATTTATTCTAAATCAAATGACTTCTTTTGAGCCGTTACTAAAAATCACAAGTCATTATTCGATGGTTATTTCAATTGAGATTGGACGTTTCCAGTCAGACTGCAAGTCAGGAATTAAAATCTATGGAGTGACCCGGAAGATGTCCGATCGATCAGAGAAAACTAAAATTCCACAACAAAGGAATGAAAAATGAACTAGCCTATGTTTCATTTTATTAGTAACGTTTCTGAATAGCCTCTAAATAAGCTAGCATTTCTGTAGCAAGATATACAATTAATACCTTTTAGAGGAGTTTCTTTTAGGTTTGCACAGCATGTAAACGTGCATATTAAATGTGACAGAAATCTTAAGTTTGTGAAGTTAAATGTCCAACATTGGAAATCACTTACGCACGTGCCCTGCAATCGACATATCATCAAAGGATGCCTTAGCTATATTTTCAAGTACTGGTCTGCCGACCAGAAAGAAGGCCATTGTTTTAATTATCCGAAAGCCTAACACTCTCTCTCGCTCTCACATTCACTGTCTCCCTGAGACAGTGAATGTGTATAGGGACATTGAGCATCTCTTTAACACACAATTTCACGGAGCCAGTGTAATATCTGCTTTCTCACTGGATAGTGGACTTAATAAAGACATAATTTATACAATAATAATAATAATAATAATAATAATAATAATAATAATAATAATAATAATAATAATAATAATAATAATAATAATAATAATAATAATAACAACAGCAAGGTTAATATTGAAGTCCCTGAGGGGATCCTGTATACCTAGAGGCATAAAAAAATAATAATAATAATTCTAACTGCTATTTCTAAATTCCGAAAAGAAGGGCGACAGGTCGGTCACACGGGGAACAGATGATGGCAACGCACTGACCGAATTGGAATACTACAAAACGAAGGAGTCTCTCCATCAGCCCTCCGTAGGTCATAGTCAAGCGACGGACGGCAACTATTCAGACCTAAATACCTTACAGTTAGATCAGACTGATGTCTACACATCCATAGCTTCTGAAGAAGAAATCACGATTTCAGCCGTCGGCAACTCACCTACATCACAAACGCCACATTACGACTACGCTACAGTACC